>JAFIDM010043521.1:22739-35353 GCA_023159025.1 Thereuonema tuberculata
TTGTAACTTCATTATTCTTGACAGTGGTATTATAATCTCATAATGTCTCTATGGTTGACAGAATTATTCTGAAAAATCACAAGATTGAAATACGGTATGCGCCAAAATATACCGCACTGAAACTCGCGCATCTCGAACACGTGGTTGCGTTTGTCGATGGGTTATAGCTCCAGCTGCAAGTGTTTGCAGTAGTGGAAAGGAAGTTGTGTTGTGCAGTTGTTGTTGGAAATGGGTCAATCGACAGACGAAAAAGTATTCATAGTTGAGCATTATTTTTGCTCATACAGAAGCGGTCATGAAGGTGGACCGAGTTTGAAAAAAAAAAAGGCTGCAATTCAAGAGGATTTTAATAAGACGGCACCCAGTAACACTGTTATGTTGTCTATTGTTATGAAATTTCGTGTTCTGGTAGTGTACTGTGTCACCGGAACGGGAAGTCTGGTCGACCAGTAACTGCTTTGACAAATGAGAATCAAGCACTTGTTCTTCAGCAGGTGTTGCATTCGTCCCGACGATGTCTACGACGAACGGCTGTGAAACTAAACGTCAGCGGTCTGTCCGTTCGCCAATTTTTTAAGGACATAGGTGGATTTCCGTACCGGATACAGATTGGACAACGCTTGACAGAGCCAGATATGCGAGCCAGGATGATGTATTGTGGAACATTTTTGGCCATGGTGTATTAGGATCCAGATTTCTTGAATAATGTGTGGTTCTCCGACGAAAGTCATATTTACCTGAATGGCTACATCAATTGCCAGACAACTTGCTTCCTTGGTTTTGAGCAGCCAGACGTTATCATACAGAAACGACTACATAGTGCATACAGTTTATTAGGTCCCTATTTCATTGAAGATGAGGAAGGCAATGCTCTTACCATCACCCAAGAACGCTACAGGGGTTTAGTGATCGAGCCATTTCTTCAGGATTTGAGCAGGTTCTGTCGTGCAAGGAACATTCACATGAATAGACAGTGGTATCAACAGGACAAGGCGACCTGCCATACCGCTCGAGAATCTCTAGCCATGGTGCAGAAAAACTTTCCAGGACGAATCATTTCACGTCGTACTGACTTCCCATACCCGTTCCATTCCCCCGATCTTACACCACCTGATGCCTACTTGTGGGGAATGTTAAAGGAGTGTGTGTTCAACTTTAAAGATCCACCAAGAACTGTGCCTGCATTACGTGAGCAAATCATCTCCTTTTGCAGGAGTCTGCAGTAACCTTTGTTTTAGGATATGTTTGAGAATCTGCGTGAACGACATGAGCACTGACTACAGCGAGGCGGTGCACACTTTGAACACTTACATTACGCATCCCGTGCTAAATCAACACGCTAATAGTGTGTTTTGTATGTAGTGTGTATGTTAATTTCTTTTGAGGAGAAATAAACTCACAGATGACAATAATGTAATTTTATTCATCTTTTCATTTCAGTACTGTATATTTTGGCGCATACTGTAAAAAAAGGCTGTATTTACCATATACATTAATAATGAAGGAATCTGATAAAAGTTACCCATAAAAATTTAATTTGCTAGTTTTTGTGATTGTAATATTTCTGTTTTATTAAATATTAACCAACTAAAGGAAACAAATCCTTACAAACCTAAATCCACAGTAATAACACCCAAACCAGAAATAGTTTGTATTTTTACCTCATCAGAATCTTGCTGTATGGCTTTTTAACGTTCAGGTATGTTTAACAACAAAAGTACACAGTAATTTCAACTATAACATCTTTTATTATTACATTACTGGTGATATTCATTGCAAAACACAATAAAAGTAGTCAATTCCTGGAAATGTATCTTTACTCTCGCCATATTCTGGAGTAACTCTACAATATGATGTTTCTTTTACTCCTGCGGTAATATTAATGATAAACATGTTTTAAGCATAGGGTAAAATATGACATGTTAACCCAAGTTATTTCCACCTTATTTCAATTAAGTTGTAATTAAAAAAAGAAAAAGTTACTAGTGCTTAGTTAGTTTCAGTGTTAAATCTAAATTTGCAATTAATATTACTTATAAAAAAGGCGTACTTTATTGGCACACAAATAAATTAATCTAAATACATTAAAAATTCATTGACGTACGTTTTGGGATCACAAGGATATAGAACCCATTCTCAAAATAATTAAGTTTTTCCTACCCTTGGTTGGGTTTTTATCTTTTATTATTTTGAGAATGGGTTTTATATCCTTGTGATCCCGAAATAAACGTCAATGAATTTTTAATGTTTTTAGATTAATTAAATTTTATTTATTTGTGTGCCAATAAAGTACTCCTTTTTTATTAATTTTAAGGCACGTTAAGCTTGTCTAATATTACTTAAGTTTGTAATTTCTGTTATACTACTGTCAATAGTTGACAAACATTTGGTTAAAATTAAAAATTATTTTACTTCATCTCATTTGAATTCAATACTTCTCAACTTTCATTGCTTGTTGTATATTAACAAGTACTGCTTATGTATTTCTTAATAATAATAATATGAAATGCATTGAATTTCCTACATTCAGTTACATATCTTTTTATTGCTATAATCATAAAATTGAATGAGAATTTGACTTAAAACTATGTAGTTTAAAGCCAAAAATGACATTAGCCTTAAATAATCATATATTATTTCTCATCCATTGTACCATTACATCTTAGAATATATCTACAGTAAAAATTTACCTTCATAAAAAGTTGTAATGATCACTAAAATCATATATAAAATAGTCTGAGCAAAGAAATTCCAATTACATTTTGTTTGTTCTACCAAAAAAGCTAAATACAGTTAAAATCAGCTTAAAGAAACATCTTGGAATATTCATCAATGTTTAAAATACAGTTTATTCATCTAATAAATTACGCAGAGGTTTCTTTCAAAGGATTAATCGTATGTACAGGGTGGGCGGAATGTAACTAGATATTATTAATTGGCTGTTAAAATTTTAATATCAATGGAATAATACTGAAATCAGCATGAACATGTAGAACATTAAATAGGATATCGATTTTTCATGCCGCGTAGTACAGACGGCGGCCGCCAGAGGACATATCCGCATCAATATCAAAGATGGCCGATCGCCTTACAGTGAGAGAACGAGCGCAGATTGCTTCACACTATGAGGTGTGGAATTCAATCGTTCTTGTGCAGAGATGGTGGCGTACGGTGAAGGGCAGTAATGCCACAATTCGTCCGGAGACAATAAAGAAATGTCACACGAAGCTAATGACCACAGGTTCAGTAAAGGATGCAGCAAAAACAGGTCGTCCATCCACATCTCGGTCTGCTGAGAATGTGGCGATTGTGCGGAACATGTTCAACACGTAGTCCGGCTAAATCAACACGCCAGGCAGCTCAAGAGAGCGTGCTCACAAGGTACGCTGTGCGACAATTATTGCATAAAGAATTATACTTTCGAGCATGGAAACCCCATTATGGGCAGCAACTGACACCAGAAGACTGCGATCGCAGAATGGAGTACGGGGAGCTGATGTTGGGTTGGCATGAAGATTGGCCTCAATTGTTCGACAACATCCTCTGGAGTGACGAGGCCGTTTTCTATGTGGAAAGTTTCGTCAATCGGCACAATTGCCATTACTGGGTGGCACAGGATCCTGGAGTTATGGTGGAGAAGATGCAGTCTCGACCAAAAGTGGATTGGATGAGAAGTTTCCGGGATGTTGGTTGGGGAGAAGGGGACCTCATGAATGGCCTGCTAGAAGTCCAGACCTGACACCCTGTGACTTTTTTTTTAAGGGGCTGGGCAAAGGACGAGGTGTACCGGATGAAACCTCGCATATTGGACGAATTGGAAGCACGGAAGTTCGAGAAATTCTTGCCAACATCCCACACAACTTCCTCCAGAAATCTGTGGATTCCATTCCAGGTCGTTTGAGGTCATTGGTCAACGCCACAGGTGCCAACATCGAATTTTAAGGTAGGCAATCACATTCCCATATATCTGTGTACATGCTGTATAAATTTGAAGTAAATAACTCTATAAACATAAAAGATCATTTCGATACCTAGTTACTTTCCACCCACCCTGTAGTTAAATAAAAAAATTTCATGTTCCTGGGGTTTTCGGAGCAATATTTGGTGTGGCGATGAAGCAAATAATGTATTAAAGTATGCAGTTGCTTTTAGTTTCTTATAATTTATCTTGAAAGGGTTGATAGTTGTTCACAAATTCATGATGATTTTAAAAGATTTCATTGTAGGCATTGGAATAAAATTTGCAATAATTTGAATCTAAGTATAGAAGATGTTGCAAATCATTGTGATGACAGTTGTGGTTTTTAGAAAGATTACACCAATGAAGAAAAAGCTCCTGAGTTTAATGGATGTTGTTGATAGTGAATGAAGTAGTGGATGTAGGTTAAGTTGAAGGGAGTAGAATGAAAGATGGTTAAATAATCTACTTAGGGGAAGTAGATGGGGCAGTTCAGTGATTACACAATGTATAGTGGAGGAGAAGAAAAAAAGATTGAGTGATCAGAAGGATGAGAGATTACTCCATGATCTTGAAACATAAAAGTTTGTGTTTAAAATACACAAAACAACAAGAATAATCAAGGGAGGAGATGTGAAAAATGAAACGAAGGAGAAATACTTCAATGGTGAAGAATTTGATGTGATGTTGGTGCACACTTGCAGGATCACTTCACTTAGTTTATAGTTAATGAGAAGGTTGAAAGTAATACAACTCTAATGATAACATTGAATCACAAATAACATTAGTAGGAAAGGGATTTTTGAAATAAATTTGCTGATTCAGACTAAGTTCCAATAGTGATTTCCTGCATGTAAGAAATTGCAGTGCTTTAAAAGAGTATCATTTTGAATGAAAAAAAAATAAATTTTGAAGCTGATTTAAAAATAAGAATAATTAAATGCTTTCTTTGTGAGAATGATGCAGATCTTTACCTATTCCTCAATAAGAAGTCAGCAAATAGTAGTTCCAATTGATGGGTGGATTCCAGGAGTGATCAATATCTCTCGGGCAGTTTAAAGTGTATATTAATGTATGTACATTAATGATTTCAGAGTGAATGTGGATAATGAGAGAATGTTTATTTTCTCTAGAAAATATGCTTTTATATAACTGCAAATGTTTGCAATTAGAACAAATACATCATCTGATGATGAGGTGAATAGTAGTTGAAAGGCCAATCTGATATAAATTAGTAAATATGGAAGAGGATTCACATATTCCAGAAGTGTGTTTAGACAGAAGACGGAATTTCATTAAAGTGATTGATGCTGTAAGGCAGTATACAGGATATGAGGATTTTTCAAAGACTGCAAATATAAATGACTTTTAGGTAAATGTTATTATATTTGACTTATATTTAAATACGGAAAGTAAACTTCAAATTGAAAAGTGTACAAACCCTTTGACTGGAGATCAGTTGAAACATTGTTTGTAGGTTACGTCAAAGTTGAGTGGCTATTGTAAAAGTGCACCCAACTGTTGAAACTAAAGTTATCAAAAAGAAACAGTAGTTAATGAAATGGCTTATCCCTATCAAAGTTATGATCAAAGACAGCTGCTGGTTTGATTAGAAGCCAAAGGATTTCTAATGAATTATTATTTATCTTTATTAATAAAATTACACTTTTCTGAGCCTCTTAAATTATAAATTAATATCAAGTAATTGGAATGTAATACTGCACTCAATATATTTAAAAGTCTTCATATTTAGTAACTTTTAAAGATATTAATTACATAAGAAACAAGCAAATTATGTAATTTGCATGCAAAGCCACCTCCTTAAAAATTAAAGTGAACATAATATGACTTCATTATCTGATTTTTTTTTCTTTACAACTTCAAGGTATTTGGAGAAATAACTATTATCATTTTTAGTTTGTTAACTTGAAATTAAAATAATGAAAGCAGTCAATGCTATTAATTACATGAAACAACTTAGTATGTACTATATACAAGTCTATGGGATTTCCCAAGGATATTTCAAAGAATTTGTTCACTACAATTAATGTTACTTTTGGAATGGGTTTTTTTGTCCTACATTCGGTTATAGTGAAATCTGGTAATTTATGATTGACTTCAATTTTTTATTCTCTTATATAATAATGCAAACTGTTCAGATTATTAATAGGGCTAAAATTATCCATGAAAAATGAAAAAAAAATAAATAAGGAATTTACTTATTCTTACTATTTTAACTGTTTTCAAATGTAAACATTAAGCCATGTCATCTGTAAAATGCATTGTTGGTCACATATTCCTCATAAACTGTAATCTGTTTATTTCTTAGGTGTTAAGATGAAAAAGCTTCAGCCTCTTACATCTGTTATCTTACATTAACTTTCATTTTTCTGGTATTTCTATAAGAAAAATAACTTTATCCTACACTCAATGAAAACAAAAAAGTAATATATAGGGTGTACCTGAAATGTGCTACCAAACATAAAGGTTGTATTCAATCATGCAAAACAACAAATAAATACATATAAACATGGGTCTGTAAATGCTTTATTTCCAAGATATGAACGATGCAACAATACAGAGGTGTTACCCATACAGTCGCTCAATTTCACAGAAAGCTCTCGAAATGTCCTCCACCGGCTGCAATGCATGTCGTTTCATCGACTGCCAAACACAGTTGAAGATGCCAGGTGCACATCGAATTGTATTGCACCCGTTGCAATCCATCGCAATGGCCACACCTATGCGATCATGCAGTAAGTGGGAGTCGGGATCCATTGTGGTGTACAGTAATGCTTTAAGATAACCCCATACGAAAAAATCCAGAGGGTTTAAATCAGGGAAACGAGCCGGCCATGCTGTTGTCCATGCTCTTCTAATCCAATGGTTAGGTTAACATTGGTTCAGAAGTCGTCAGGCTGTACAGCTGAAATGAGGTGGCCCACCATCATGCATAAACCACATGTGATGACGAATGTCCAAAAGAACATCCTCCAGGCATGTAGGCAACTCATTATCCAGGAAAGCCCTGTAAGCATCGCTGGTTAGTCTAGTTGGCATAAAAACTGGCCCGATGAGATGGTCGTCATTGATACCAATGAAGATATTTTGTGAAGTACATGTGGATATAATATTTTAAATTTTTTAAAAATAATCATGGGTAATTGAATATGTATCTAGTGGTTAAGAAACATTTATATTTTAATGTATTTAATAAGAAAAATTTTATTTAAAACATTTCCGATATTGTAATAATTTAGTTAACATTGTATTCAAATTATTTTAACTCTTTCTGTACTTGAAAAACAACCCAAGGTTACGGATGCCCCAAAGGTTAGAACCCCCTGTGGAGTTTGGGGGGGTCATGGTACTGACTCGCACCTTGAACTTTGAATTCCTAAACCCTTTGTTCTGGTGTTTCAGTTCATTCCCGTGCGGAGTCGTATGTCTTAATTTTCAGCCAATCGTTAAGCGGTTTTTTTTTGGGTTGGAGGGGTCTTTAAAAAGGGGACTAGCGTGCTTCAACGCTCTCTCTGATCCCGGACATTACTCCTAAGCTACGGTGATGAGTTTCCTTTTCAATTTCTGGCGGAGGTCAGTGTGGGGTTAGGACAATCTCGCACCAGATCATATTTAAGTTGGTCAACTAGGATTCTGGATGGTAAAAGAAATAAAGATACAGGTAAGTATGTTCGCACTATAAATAATACTGAGGGCTGACCACAGGATGGAGGGAGCTGCGATTTCCTTTAGGTAAAGTCTTAGGAAGGTAGATAATGGCTATATTTATTTTTGATTTGCCATAACGTGAATTCTGAAATAACCGTCACTGTGGTGGTCTGCATTGGTTAAAAGATTATGGGTAAGGAAATAATGTTAAGTGAATATAGATTTGAAATAATGGAAGATAACACTAAGGAAAGAAATTATTAAAAGTAGAATCGTTATCGAACGATAGGAACCGTTTAATAGTCATAGTGGTGCAGCCCATTCAGTAAAATAGAAAATTAAGCTTTGCCATCAGAATCTGGTTGGATCAATGAAATAATAGGTTTTTGCTATGAGTAATGATTTTTGTTTTGTTAGATTTGGGAAGCAGGGAATTGTCATAAACGGTTTAGATTATTTAGATTGACTGAGAATTTTGACTGGACTGATACTTTATTATATCATTGCAATTGAGAAACAAATGTTGTAATTACATTTATTAATTTTGAGTTTTAATTCCGTTATACAGGTCAACCTGAAATACTTTAAAATTTCATGTACTGATATTTTAATTTCATTCTGTAAATAGAATTTTCGATTTGTTTGATACTTCAAATTATTATTATCATCTCGCATTAAGAATTATCTTTATTAATTCTGTTCAGATTGTAATATTTTAATTTTGATTAATTAATAATTTGGTTTTGTTAGTGTAAATAAATTAAAACTTGTTTTCATATCTGAGCTAAATCATAAATAAATTCTGTTGTTATTGATTGTTAAAAATCTGTAGTTATGGTGTTTATTTTATCCTAGTTGTAACACTAAATTGGAACCCCGACCTTGAGTTAAATTTAGGAAGTACGAACGGAAAATAAATTTCTAGGAAGACTCACATTTTCAAAAATCACGTGGGTCACAATTTACATATGGGTTTTCATCGGACCCATGATGAACGTTATGAAAATTCAAATTGGCATCTTTCATGAAGCACAGACTCCAGAAAAGTAAGTTGAACATAGTGTTGCAGAAAATACCATGTGCAAAAGATCACACGTGGAGGGTAATCGGTGGGTGACAGACCTTGCACACACTGTAGGTGATATAGGTAGAGAAGGTGTTCCTGGAGAATTCTGTGCACACTTTGCTTATATATACCAACTTCTCTGGCAATCTTTCAAGTGGATGTTCCAGGATTTTCTGCAACTGCATCCAGCATCTGTTATTCAATATGTGTTATTCTGATGTGTCGGTCTCTGTCTCTATCGACAGTAACGGGAGTAAATGATCCTGTCTCATCCAGACAATGAATTGCACTAAACATTTGAATTTTAGGAAATTATTATACAATTAAACAAAAAATTATTCATTAAAAATTAGAAATACATTCTTTAAAAAAAAGATATACATAAATTTACATGGAATGCAAGAGGAATACATAGATTACATAGTTGTTAATCAAAATTATCGTCAAAAGTTATAGATACTAGAGTTTACAGAGGAAGTGATAATTACTCTGATCATTATCTAGTCGTTTCTAAAGTAATAACCCAAGCACGATGAAGACAACAAAAACCAAAGATAAAATTTAAAAAGGAGTCGAATTACAAAAGGTATTTGCTTCAAGAAGAAAGCATTAGAGATTTTTATCAAAGAAGACTTTCACAATATTTGTTAGAAATACCTATTGCAGTAGACATCAATGAAGAATGGATAAAAATACAAAATGTAACAAATAAAACAGCTAATGAAACCATTGGAACCAAATCTAAGAATAAACAAAAGAAAGAATATGGAATGAAGAGATAGCCAAAGCAATAGAGGAGAAGCAGAAGGCATTCAAACTACATCTACAAGAACAAACATTAGAAAACTATAAGGCCAAACGAAATATAGCAAAAACCATGACTATAGATTTACATAGACAATCATGGGAAAGATTTATCAGCAAAATTGAACATGATATACATGGATATCAAAATATTGGTTATAAACTAATAAAGCATTTAAATAAAGACGAAAAGGATACAGCAGAAATTTCAATTACAGTTGAACCCCGCCATTCGTCCGCCTCTCTATGGGTACAACTCGTTATTCGTTAAGTAAAATTGAACTCGCCATTCGTACGCTTGCTTGCGATTCGGACAGCGTGACCTCGGTGCTGGCCGCACCACGCGGTCGCTTCAGTTCAGTATCGTGCTAGCTTCCGTAAGCTACGCATCATCCATGCAAGCTTCGTGAAACTTTGTGATATTCTATTGTTATTTTTATTAAAAATAGTGCAGCCATGGGTCTAAAAAAGATTACTGATTCAACTAAGCCTTAAAAGGAAAGCAATGAGAACGACAATTGAATTGAAAAAAAAGAAATCGTTGCGAAGTTTTAAAGTGGAACTTGTGTCCCTGACCTGGCAACTCAGATGGCATGGCGAAATCAACCATATCGTCTATACTGAAAAAGAAAGAAATAATAATAGAGGCCTATATATTTATTGTTTTCATAGTTTTTATGTATTTTAGGCTTAACATACTATTACAAAGGTTTATTTAAGCAATCATCTGTGGGTCTGGAACGGATTAATCCAATTTACATGATATCTTATGTGAGAAAATGATTTGCCATTCGTACAAATCGCCATTCGAACTGCCTCCTGGAACGGATTGTCTACGAATAGCGAGGTTCCACTGTATTTCAAATAAAGAATGGGCAGATTATTATCGAAACCTATGGTATAAACCTAATGATAATACGTAACTGTTTTTTGGATTATTACTCAACAGAACAATTAAGAGATATATCCAATAGAAATGAATGAACTTGAAGATGCATTATTAGCAACTAAAAACAGAAAAGCAGCCGGTCCAGACTCAAGAACTTCAGAATTATTGAAGTATGGAGGAAAAACTTTTAAAATCAGATTTTTACATCTTCTTAACAATTGTTGGAAAAAATGTATGATACCTGACGAATGGAAAAAGGCGAAGATTATCTTAATTTTCAAGAAAGGTAACAGAAGCTCTTGTGAAAACTACAGAGGAATTAGTTTATTAAATAGTGCCTATAAAATATATGGAAAAGTATTGAACAAAAGGCTTTCCAATATTTCTGAAGTTTTACTGATGGAAGAACAAGCTGGTTTCAGAAAAGGGAGAAGTTGTATAGATGACATTTTTACTTTAAAATTAATAGCAGAGAAAAGAATTGAATTTAATTTAGAAACACACTTGGCTTTCGTTGACTATGTAAAGGCATTTGATAAAGTCCATCGTACAAAATTGTGGAACAATTTAAATTTAAAAGGATATCCGAAACATCTCATAAATGCAATAAAAAGTTTATATCATAATACTAAAATAGAAATACATACAAACAATCTGAATGATAACTTTGAAATAGAAACTAATCAAGGGGTGAGACAAGGATGTAGTCTTTCACCTACACTATTTAACATATATTTAGATGACATGATAACAAAATGGAAAGATACAGTAAATTCAGTAATTAACAAAAATACAATATGTTATTACATTATTATTTGCAGATGATCAGGTGATAATTCAGAAAACTGAGGACGATCTTCAACAATCTATTTATCAATTACATAAACTTTCTGCTGAATATGGTTTACAAATTTCATTATCAAAAACAAACATTATGGCTTTTTTGGGAAAATCTCTAGTAAGAAGTAAAATCGTCAATGACGATAAAATATTATATCAAGTATCACATTTTCAATATTTAGGCTACGATTTTACTTTTGAAGTAGATCAAGATATTGATAAAAATTGCAACGATTTCAAAGAATATGTGGCACTAGAAGACGAACAATGAAAGATAAGGCTAGAAAAGAAACACAGTTAAAATTATATAAAATAATGGCAATTCCGACATTGTTATATGGCTCAGAATGTTGGTTACTAAAATCAAAAGACAGCAGAAGAATACAGGTGGAAGAATTGAAATTTGTTCGATCTGTAAAAGGAGTAACACGATTAGATAAAATTAGAAATGAAGAAATAAGAAAAGAATTAAACGTTATAGGGGTACTTTACAAAATAACAGAATATCAATTAAAATGGAGGCAACATGTTCATAGGATGGAAGCTGGAAGATTGCCAATTTATAAGCCAAAAGGAAAGACAAGTGTTGAAGGCCAACAGCAAGAATGATGATATAAATTTGATGCCGGATCAGGCCAAAGGCTTAATTCAGGAATGAAGAAGAAGATGCTGCTTAAACAAAAAAAATGAATGCATAAATCAGTCAAGCTTCAGCAATCCCCACTTGTAGAGATAGCATCAATCAGCAGACCTATTTACTCCTATTTTTTGGTTATTCAAAATAGGGTCTTTGATTGGAGATAATATTGTGGCGAATTAATTTGGCCTCTGGTTCGTAAAAGAAGTTAGATTGAGTCTAGCTGAATCTGAACTGGAATATCTGGGATCTGTTTATTTTTGGGAGAGCATGAGTTTGAATACCGTATGAACAGTGGTTGCTATTGGATGGTGTGCATTACAATTCATTGGGGGATTTAAATGACATGTGATCTTTAACTGATTTTAACTGTAGCTTTTAAATTATAGGGAATTATGGGTAACACACCAACGGATAAAATTGAAAAAGAAACAAACAGAATCGACGTTTAACGATAGAATTTGAAATATAAAATACATTAAATGATGATTGATTAGAACACTAAAAATATATACGAGTAAATAGAATAAAATAGAACAAATAAAACTATAATATAAACATAACTATTACAAATATCCCACTTCTAAGATTTTTCGACCCGAAAATTATATACAAGAATACATGAAATAATAATTATAATAAAAGAAAATAATATATGGCCATGAAAAAAAAAAATACTGAGCTCGGAAAAAAATATTTACAATTATTTACACATGAGAACTTAGATGCATCATCGTATTCTGGATATAGT
>JAFIDM010043522.1:1714-23334 GCA_023159025.1 Thereuonema tuberculata
ACTGGTTCACAATGCAACCCAGGAATTTTACAAGGCAGTCATTCACCGCCTTGTGTCGCAGTGGGACAAGTGCCTCAACTGCCAGGGCCAATACTCCTGACATACAGGTACTGGTTTCTGTTCTTAGGCCTCCGGCTCGTTTCTTTTTGAATGCCCCTTATATATATATATATTTTTTGTTACTTGAAAATTGGAACTATAATTGCCGAAACGTTGTTGTTATATTTTAAATATATTTCTTACTTAATTAAAGTTTGTGTGATTTTTAATATCTGAATGGATTTTTATCTTTCGCACGGTAAATTATCAGTTAATTAATCCTATTTCGGTTTAATAGCCTAACGTAAAAATTGAAAATGTTCTCAAAAATTTTGATTGTGATAAAGTTTTTATTTTCACTTATTGGAAATTTAGTTACTGTCAGAGATTATTTGGATCAAAAGCAATTAATGTCATATTAATTAGTTTCTTTCTAACTGAAGTGATAATCTCAGTCACTCTAACATTTCACGGAATTTAATAAAATTGAATAAACATCAATTTTAACAAAATGAAATAAAGAGCAAAGCAGTTTTGGCTTTATATTCTTTATAAATAAATTATTCAAAACAACAATGTAAGTCATTATAAAACTTCATTAAATAATGCATTAGAATGGAAATGATCTTTAGAATGAATTAAAAAAAATCAAACGTTTTTTAAAGAAAGAATTACCATGTGGATAAATTGTTGAAAAACCATTCTCACTGTTATGAAAATAGATGTATTTTCATCAATAATTCTCACTTTATTTCCTAAAAATAATTAAAAAGTAGTATTAATGAAAATAAAATGAATGTGAATTCGAAAATTTCAATGAAAGAATGTTAAAAGTATAAATACTTACTTATTTTTTTTTTATTTTTTAATATTGAGAAAATAAAAGTATTAACAGTAAAAATGAAAACATGTGATTGTCAAAAATATTCTGAAGATAAATAATAAAATATATTTATTTATTACGATAATATATAAAACTCAATATAATGATCTTCATCTTCTTTACTCCTTAAATATCGATATTTAAAGTTTTGTCTTTATTAAAGCATTTCTGGGATATCACTTAGGATTTTTAAAAAGTATTTAATAAAGAAAAAACTAAAAATGAGTTGATTTATAATATCAAAGTATGCCATCTCATATCTATTATTTAAGTTTGTGTTTTCATTATAGTTATTCATTGTAATACCAACAATATATTTGTATTATAAACATGCAATATAACTTAATTGATTAATTGATTGTCAATTAATAATTATTTTGTAAATTATATACAATCTCATGTTTAACATTTTTCAATTGTAGTTTCATACTTGTATTGTTCATGGTGTTTATCTTATTCCAATGTAATCCTATAGTTAAAAATATTATATTTCTTTTTTCAACTCGATGAAGAATAGCCAGTTAGATTAATCGAAATATCGTTATTTAAGGAATAAAGAGGATGAAGATCATTGCATTGCGTTTTGTATATTCTGAAGATAAATTTGATTTTAAAGTAAATTATTTTTAAATGCAGTGATTGTTACATTGTAACCTAGTAGAGGGGCAAATGGTGTTTCGTGGGATTTTTTGTGAAGTGAAGGTGCGACTATGTGGAATCTATTTATTGTATGCTACATAATGATACAGTACCGAGTGTTTGCCTCCAAATTGCGCTGTTTGTTTTTTATGACGTCATCAATCCAAGATGGCCGCCATATTAATTACATTAAGAATAACTCCTTCCAGAATGCTAATATGCAAAATTTGCATAGAACATTTTTTGTTGTGCATGAGCTGAAGAACAAATTTAACCGTTATCAATTTTTTCATATCTACTACCGTTTGTGAGTTATGTTTCATTAAATATGTCACCATCGGCTGAGAGCATGCTACTAACAGTTACTTATTGAGATAAAAAAATAATGATTGGGCTGTTTTTTATTCACAATAACTTTAATAATACAATGATATGGAATCACTAGTACAATTATATATAATGGTATGAAATGCACGTTACTAATACATGTTCAATAATATAGAACAAATAATGAATTTGTAGAAGAGCTTAGTATATTAATAGTATAATGGCCGAGTGCATCAAACCTCCGTTCAAGTGACATTTTCTGTGCACCAACGTTCGTGAGGGGTTTAAACAGCCGCTAACTCGCTGATCAGAGGCCAAATTTTTGCAGCTCGGATGCTTTTGAGTTAAAATTAAGGGAACCAATAGAAAACTCCCATCATGGCATTAAATGGAAAACTCTCAACATCCCCCCGCCAATTCAACGTTTCAAGATGGCTGGCGTCGGCCTCGATTGAAACCGACTCCTGTGATTTTGACGATGAAGTACCTGTACTTATTCCTATTAAGTATTCCGAAAATAAAGTTGAATAAGTTTACTTACTGTGAAGATTCTTATCAGGACATTTCGTAACGGCAATAAAAAAATTCTGTCCACGTGGATTTTTTCTACTCCTTGGAAGCTGCCATTTCGTAACTTACTGCGCCTGTGCACAGACATCCGGAAGTGATATTCATTGTTATTAACCAATCGCAGCCCCTTTAAAAACACGTTAGATGAAAAGACAACATCAGTAAATTCTTGACGAAAATTTGTTGGTGAAAAGCAACTGTAACTTAACGGCAGGTTTTTCACTATCGCTTCCATAACTAATGACTGCTTCGTTAGTTGTTGGTGCACTCGGCCCTAAGTTCTAAAAATGGAGTATGTAATTATATAAAAAAACATTATTTAATGAGATTACATTATTCTCTTGAAAACAAGTTATCATCACCATCTTAGTCCTCCCATGAATTTTCATGGTTTGACATACATTTCTTTGTCTCCTCCACACGCACATAGTTCAGTGCACTTTAGATTGTACGACATTTACATGGTGGAATACACTTTCTTTTAACACAAGAGCACCTAATAAGCTGAAGAAATGTCTCTGGAGCGCATGGTAGCATACACATAACAGGAGCATAATGGTCGCTTTTCTTTTTCAACTCCTAACCAAATAATGGTGAAGGCAGATTTGGGAAGGGCTGGTCAGCACGGCACCATTGTAACTCTAACATATGGTGTCAGTGATGCTCTTGTTGGTGGCAAGTTTCTCCTTGAGTTTCTTGCGTTGTGAACATCTACCACCTCAAACACCAATGTTTGATATATTTGTGCCAGGGACAAAGACTTAACATATGAACTTATCTATAAAAGTTTATCATTATCAACAAAGTTTTCCAAGCTTCCAAGTTTCCTAACAGCTTCATGAATGTTGTCATCTGCTTTACTGAAGACTTTCCAAAAAGAGGTTTTTGCTTTCTTTGCCAATGTACCTGTGGTGTCACTTCCGGACAATGCATGCAGACCTAGTAATGCTGAAGTTTTCTTAGGGTCATTTCAGGAGCGATGAAAAAAAAAACCTTGCCAGTGCACTTTTCTTTTGGGTAATATTTACAAGATCTTTTGCTACCTTCAATGCTCTATTTTGGTATTCTAGAGCCTCGTCTGCATCCAAAGCACAAAATGGTGCCTTACTCTTGTTTACTACCCAGTTCTCTGTCATAAACTCTTTTCAGAGATGTGGGGTTGTCTTTTCTATCTGCCTTATATTACCTAAATACCAAGCGAGCATACTTTTGCATAGTTTCATAAATCAAGAGCAAAAAAATATTTGACAAAATCTTCCATTGAAGCTAGATGTAGCTCCCAACTGCCAGTTCTGACAGATCGTATGTAACGCAATATAGTCCCAACCATTTCCTTGTATTGGCGAGCAACTTTTAAAGGTGGGTTTGTCCTCTTCTTCAGCATTATCAAACTCCTCCATTTTCGACATGATTTTCAAGTTCTTTACAGCAAAAACAGTCTATTTGTGAACTGAATCTATAACTTTGCCTATCTACAGGGTAGCAATGAACTTTTTGCTCTCCCTGTCTAATTCATCTTGTAGACCTTCATGATGGGTAAAAACACAAGTCAGTATAGCATTTACATAAACCAAGCAGAAGTGTTGTATGCGCTTCAATTCCTCATCTCACATGCTTTCCTGCCAGGATTCGTGACATTACTGCATCACTATATAAATCACTTAAGGCGCATTCTATAAATGTATCTATTGCTCTTAGCATTGCCATTACTCTGTGTAATTCCCCCTCGTCGCAAAACCCAATTTTTGAAAAAGATCTAGTTTTGTCATTGATAAATGACAAACTGGTTTATAAAGACGAAGGTCAAAAGTGACAAAAGTTTTGGAATCTGAACCTACAATGGCGGTTGTCACTTTCCATGAACGTTACCTGTGTGGAAGCCGTTGTTGGACTACTGTCTTTGAGAAAAAGCACACAAACACTCATTGTCTTCATGGGCTTGTTCACCAATGATGGATATATGCAGACTACGTAGGTACGAAAACATCACTAGAGGACATTGCATTATCATATTCATCAGGATTTTCATTTCTGTCATTGATATGGTCATCAAGACTTATCGTTATTTCAGTACTTCTGTTAATACCACTATTAACATTAGCCATCATTAGCAATCATTAATACGAAATTTTCAAAGTTTGCTGCAATTCATCATTTCTCGATTTCTCTCTTTGTAGTCAACCCTGGGCTGCACTGTAGGCACACTAACTTTCTGGGAACTTGAAATGCTACAGTGAGAAAGTTGTAAGTTTGAAGTAGAAAATACATTCCTGAATTATTTCTAGACTGATTTCAAACGAAAAGCAATTACAAGCCTAGTCTATGAAGCCTTGTGTAATACAAAGGGAAATAAGTGAACAAAGTAACAATCATCATGAAACGGAAAACGTGATGTGACTTACGTTAGGCAGTGATGATTGTTGAACAATGTTCTTATGATTCATTGAGAAGAAGAATGAGTTGTAATAAAAAAAGGAGGAATGAAAAACTCAATGAGTGAAGACGTGCTTAGATGTTTTCCATTGGAACATATTAGGAAATATGTTAAGTTGATATTCCTAATTCCAATCATAAGATATGTATGATCGTTCCTGTGATGTACTGAAGTGGAGATCAGAAGTTTGATTTGGCGAAGACGATTTATGGCGCAATATGAATCGCAAACTTATCTCCCGGGATATTCGAAAATAGAAGAATTCGAAGATCATCAAGTCACCTTATTCAACTGTTCCGATAAGTGACTGGACATTGAAAGATTAGACCGGTGATAACCCAACGTCAGGAACTGTAAGTAAATGTTTAATTATTCTAACATGGACGGGTAAAAAGACAAGATTACATTTACCATCGTTGATTCTCCCAAGAACACAAGATTAGCTAATACAAGTCGCATGTATAAGTTTAAAGGTTCAAGACTTTTAATTGACAGTAGTTAAAGATTAACTAAAGAGACTTTTATTAAGTGTTCAGCGAAAAGGTTACTTATGTAAACAAGAAGATACTTGGAAAGGTTTATTTCTTACATGTAGTTGATCATACAAGTGGATTAGGATCAATAGATAATTGTATATGAACTTTGATCAAGAATATATATCCATTTTGTTTTAAACTTTTGTCTTAGTTCGTTTTTTGGGTACACTCTAGTTTCACATGAAAGTTTTATAGCGGGCTGCTGCAAATAATATCTGTTGGAGTCAGGGTTAAATACACAACACCTCTTTTACTTTTTTTCACTACAAAAGTTCAGTGAGAGATCTTCGGCTTATGCACAACAAAAAATATTCTATACAAATTTTGCGTATGAGCACTCTGGAAGGAGTTATTCTTAATGTAATGAGTATGGCGGCCATCTTGGATTGATGATATCATAAAAAACAAACAGCGCAATTTGGAGGAAAACAGCCGGTACTACACCATTATGTAGCATACAATAAATCGATTCCACATGGTCGCACCTTCCCTTCACAAAAAAACCCACGGAAGGTCATTTTGTGCAGTTTGCCCCTATACTGACCCCAAATTTTAATTTTTACAGAATAATTAGTTATTCAACATGATATAATATTAAAATTATAATAGATAGTAGATTATAATAGATAATTATAATTTTAGTAGATTATTACTTTTTCAACAAAAGCACATTTATCTTTTTTAATTGTAAAAACAACTTTATATTACTTTACTTTTGAAATTATAAATCTAGCAAATCATAAAATTTCATTTTAAACGAAAATGAACAGATTCACTGAAGAAAAAGGAACAAATAAGCAATCGTTTTCTGAATTGTCTAATTATCGAAATATGAGAGCAATGTTTTTTTTTTAATAAAACAAAATAAGTAATCTAAAAAGTTATGTAAAAAAAGATAATTATATATTTATATAATTATAATTATTGTTGCTCTAAGTGTAAAAAAAAAACTTGTGGATATGTAATTAAAATTAAATAAACTTAATTTAATATGTCGTTCTAAAGACATGGCAGCGGCCATTACATAAAGAAAAAGAGAGATATTGAATAAGTAAAACCAGCACTGAGAGACGTACTTAAAGTCACTAACGGCGCTTATGACAAAGATGTCATCTTGTTTTTCTCTAACACCTCCACTCACGATCACAGCTTTCTTCACTAATTTAATTTCTGGTTTGCCAGAACACCTCAGAATTTTCGATGTTTTGGATAGTGGAGGCCTTTGGTTGAAACGTCTACAGCCATGTCTTCAGTGGATTTATAAGTCAAATCAATTGCTCCAGCTTCCACAACTTCACGGACAAATCATGTCTTACTTCGATATGCTTTGAACGCGCATGGAATATGGGATTTCAGACCAATTTTTCAGCACCTTGATTATCGTTGTACAGACTATTGTCTTCTTTGCATCAATTCCGAGATCCTTAAAAAAAATTTCAAATTAGAGTGCTTCCTTTGCGCCTTCAGACAAAGCCATATACTCAGCCTGCGTGCTGGATGTTGCAACTGTGCGTTGTTTCTGAGCCTCCCAGCTCATTGTTGAGTTGCGAATTTGAATGAGTAACCCGTGTATGATCGTCTGTCGAAGATACATCCAGCGTAGTCTCCAAACTACATATCCAAAGTGTGGTTCGTCTTTTTTCTTAAATATCAGTCCATAATGCATAGTGCCTTTTAAATAGCTTTCCAGCTGCCCAATGTATTTGGCCGTAACATGTACTGAATTAGCTGAGCGCACAGAGAGCATAAGATATGTCAGGGCTTGTTGATGTCGCCAAATATATTCATGATCCATTTACTTATTTGTCGTCCATTCATGCCTTGCATCAAATTTTCTGATAGTACCATATGAATTTCTTCATCCACAGTACCGCTAAAGTATACATTGACTATATCTATTTGGTAAATCTCAAGGTCGAGTTCAGCAGCTAAGACCATTATCAATCGAATTGAACTGGTTCATACTACGGCAGCGACCGTTTCGTTCAATTCAATTCCGGGTTGTTGAAGATATTCTTTCGCGACGAGTCGAGTTTTTGTAAGTCATGTGACATACGCTGATAATTTTTTTGTTGTTGTCGGAGTAACAACACAAACAAAGCTATTAAATCAATAAAGATTTACTGTAATTATTAATTAGAGATGAGATATGTACAAGTAGAATGTTTCAATATGAAACATTGATACAGAATTAAAAATTATTTCTATAATTATATAGTTCCAGTCCTTCGGCAAACTTCTGCTTCGTGCTGGCCTATTCAAGTTCCATTCATGAAATTTAATTTCTTTAACTTTCAATATTGTCGTAATTATCTACTTGATAAATACTTCCAACTAATAATTAATCGTTTCTAAATAAATCACACACTTGTTGAAATATCTAATCTTCTAAATACTTAATGTTCACTTCTCCTAACTTCTTAGGAATTCACAAATTCAACTAACTTCGTTGAATTAATATTGGCGCACTTAACTTCCGTCGCATTTAAATTTCTAATACTTTTCCACATTTACTAATTACTTGAATAATCACATTGATTCACTACTTGAATTTCCTAATAATTTACTTTAATTAATTCAATAATTAGTTTACTGGAATAATTAATTTCATGTTTTGAACACACAAAATTTTCCGTAGCATTTAATTTCATGTTTTAACAATTCCTACTTGGCACAATAATAATTTTGAGGCTGACTCATCTCTCAAAATAAAGAATTGTAAAACGTACTTACAGTAAGATCGTCTAATGGCTTTTTCTACCTTGGTGAATTTCTTGAAGAATTGCTGTCGATTAATGGCTTTATCACCTGTTGACTCGATAATAATTCCTTCCACTCACTACGTTGAAAGGGTTCCTTCAATATGTCCGCTGGAGTCCCATGACATGTTAATTCATATGACTTTGAATCTTGCGGGCTTCTCTTCTCTTCCCAAAATGCAATGGCCTCGAACTGACGTAATCTGCGTTGTCGTTGTCTGCTATCGTTAATACAGTCAACTCCAATCTTCTCGTATTTCAGTATCGCAATATATTAGATAATTCCTATTTCTAATCCATTCAATAATATCTATCTTCTTAATCGAATACCTTGCGGTGAATAACAATTCTCATGCAGAAAACATTTCCGTCTTTTCTTAGGAGCCGGTCTTCTTACTTCTCGTCGGACCGGGGCTTCTATCATCCGGGTAATCACAGGAGCTCTCTTTGCTCGTTCTTCCAATGATTCTTCTTGCCTCCACTCCAGACTTCTTCTATGTCTATTCTCGTCCTCTGCCTACTAAAGGATTAAATCTGACGTCTGTTCAGGAATACGCTCTTAACGTCTGCGCTCCTCTGCTGTGCTACAGCCTTGTGTTTACTCGTTGAAACGGATTTGACTCGAAAAAAGGATTACTTACTTGTTTTTCGGATTCAAATTGTAGTTATGAATTTTTTACTTGCTTAATCAAATTGCATTTGTTTCTTTCAGGAAATATTCGAGGAAAAATCATAAGCCTCAGCTGCAACAATAGTTAAACACGTAATTAGTAACTCGTATGGTTGACAATGGAGATGAGACACGAAATACGCACGAATAGACTCGACTAATTGTTTTCGTGAAAACGAACGGACATGAATTTTAAAAGCCTTATAAAAAGGTAGTGTAATATTTTTCTCCGGAGGGAGAGAAAAACTTTCAGTGATATCTACAGTAAAATATATTGAAGCTAAATCCGAATTATGAAATTCGGAAATGATGTCTACAGGTTTTCGATAATTTAAATTCTCCTGGAATCTTGAAAATTGTGACATATAAGGAGAATAATTCTCAACCATCGTTAGCGTGATTTGATGTGGATTTTATAAGACTGCCGATGGAATTGAATATACTTCGTTTTATTATCTAGTGGATAATTATAATGAGAAGAAATTTCCAAGAGACTGTAAGTAGAAACCATGTTTTTTTTCTTGAATTTCTTGAGGGAATCTTCAACTAAAGAAGACATCGGTTTAGCTTGGCCCTAAATAACACTCGTTCCAAAATGGCGTCGGATCAATGTTAGTGCTATGAATATTAAATTTTAATATTCAATTAAAGTAAAATTTAAATAGTAGGAGTGAAATAAAAAAAATAATTTATTTTTATGTTGATGCTTGAAAAGAAATTTAATTAATAATAATTTTTATTATAATTGATTTAAATAATAGTTGATGTCGTTTTTTGCAAATGATTTGATGACGTGGTGAGAAGAGTCACAAATGAGTAAGGTGTCTTTGAGAGAAATAATCTGGAACTCAGCCGGGAAGGTTGAACGAGTTAAGCCGTGCTTAGCGGGTGATATGTTATGGTTAGCCGACGGCGCTGACCCAACCCGGGAGTAAGAATGGAACGGTTACCTCAGAGACAAAACTTTGAGTAAGTTTTTATATTCAAGGATTTGAAGTATATTGAGAGCGATAATTGTAAAGCTAAAATTATTTTTCATCCACTGAATCGAGGTGATTCGAGGAACTTTAATTTTAATACGTCTAAGTAAGCGTATTTGCTGTGGAAGAACACATTACGAAGAAAGGTAAAGCCGAAGAGAAGATACTAAAAATAACAGAGTTATTTAAGCACAGTTACTTCGATAAATTTGAACTATAGTAAAAGGAATATAACAAGTAATATAGATAAATTGAATCGAGCATTTCCACCGAATAAATATAACAAAGGAAGTGATTCAATTCCAATTACTGAACGGGACCAGTCCATTCCGGATAGTAAGGGAAGAACGTTTGTTATTTATTGTTACCGAATCCTAGACGGAATTCAGGAACGGAAAATATATATTTATTATTAAGGAAGAATTAACATTACCCGGAGAAGATTTTATTCAAAGTCTGAATAAGAACATTAAGGAGAAGAGAGCTGGTAAAGCCTGAAACGACTTCAACGGAATCTTTAAGGAAAGAAGATTATACATTCGATAATTAAAGAAGGAAGAAAGGAAAATAAAACCTACACTGGGTTTACGTTTGGAAGAAGATTGAGCTGTCCTATTAGAAGACAACTGTACTAAGAGTGCCAAACGGAAAGACGAAGGATAGAAGAAAAGTGAACGGAAGACAACTTTAAACAAAGTGTCAGTGCAAAGTGAAATAATAGAGAAATATAGTGTGCGATATATAGTAAAAGTGAAATTAGCATATTTAGTAAAAGGCTTCATGTGTTTGAAGTAGTGCGTGTTTAATAGTGCTATTGTGATAAAGAAGTCAACTAGTCATTTCAAGGTGAGAGGATTAGAAGGCTGATCTTATCCAAAATTATTGCTCACATCATCTATGATCTCTATGCAAATTTTCCACTTTAAATTTGCCAAAACAAAATAATAATAATACTTAAAATATGTTTCAAGCCAAATTAAAAAGTAATAAACTAAAATAATTTTGTTAAGTTTATTTTAACAAAAAAATATCGGAAGATTCCATCTTCAGTTTTTTTACGCTGCATCTGTTTGCTTTGAACTTCGCACGTAAAACAACTCTGCTGCGAGGGTTTCTTAGTTTCTTTTCTATCGACTGTTTCCCATGTCTTGCATTTGATTTGTGCGATAAACTCTATTTGGAGTGCTTCCATAGAGAGAAGAGATCATTCAATATTTACCTTATTGTTGTTTTACAGCCTTTCGGGCCCATAACCTGTTGTTCTAAGTATAAAAAAAACTTGGGGATGTATAATTAAAATTAAATAAACTTAATTTAATATGTCGTTCCAAAGACTTGGCAGCGGCCATTAGAAACCATTACGATCGATATGTAAGCTTGCATACCATCTAAGGTTTAAATAATTTTCCCTTGTCGGCCTTTTGACTAAGATCAAAATAGAGGAGTTAATTTGTTTGCAGAGAAATTATGCAAGAGTGATGTAGAGAAAATGTGACTCAGTTCTTGAATCCCCGGAGAAAGAAGACCTCTAGAGAAATCCCCTA
This sequence comes from Thereuonema tuberculata, assembly GCA_023159025.1. Classification (NCBI taxonomy): domain Eukaryota; kingdom Metazoa; phylum Arthropoda; class Chilopoda; order Scutigeromorpha; family Scutigeridae; genus Thereuonema; species Thereuonema tuberculata. The sequence goes on from JAFIDM010043522.1 coordinate 13,096, forward strand.
CTCTGCGACGAGTATAGCCTGACCGCACCCATGCAGTGTCTACTTTTTCGGTGTTTTTCTCACCTGGAGATCAAGCGGCGGTCATCCTTCAAGAGTAATATTACATAGCGCGAGTCGCCGATCCCGAGTGCTCAAACCTCATACTCATCCCTCCCTCTCCTCGCCCTGGACATGCCAGCCGAGAGCAGGCGAGATCTTGCTGTCTCTTGACCAACAAGATGCTTCAGCCAGCAGTCGTTTACACAGCCAGGATTTTCGGTAATCCCTTTCTCATCTTCGCCTCCGGTTCCTATGGCTAGCTTCGCCCACAGTGCATCCAGCCGCTTCGCCCTCGAATACATTACGTAAAACAGCGAACCCAGACCATGTGCCCCAGCTTCCATTGCAGAAACCATTCCCTCAAGCATTCTAAAATGATCTAAGGACCGATTCATCTCCGCCAGGGAATATTTGGTGTGAGGAGTCGTTTCGTTTGATGAATCTTTTGTCCCAGAAATAACAATCTTTCCCCTGTACTCGTCTCAGCCTGGCTTCCACTACATTGCCAGTTTGGGAGTTGTTGGAGTTAATACTGTCGCTTTCGCCACATACCAATACAGTGAGCGGGGCTATTACAAAATGTCTTACTATGACTCAAAGAGGAAAACTATGTTGTCTTTTAAAAGGTAACTTCAATTACATGAATGTCTGTCTGCTTTCGTGGTTTACAGGAGCGAGAGCTTTTCTTTCAACATATATCTGTTCGATAAGCGACATCTTTATTCTTCGACTGAACTCACTGCCACATGAATGCAAATGCGACAACGAATTCTGTACTAGGAAGGCTTAAAAATGGGACATGAGAAACCTACAGAAGTATGCCAGGGCTGCAATAATCCTGCTATCGCAACACAAAACTAGATAGATAATGAAAAATAAATAGATATAATAGATATGTGTCAGTGTTGAAGCTTACATCTCACCCCCAACTCCACTTCGTCCATAGATTACCAGTGCACAGTATCTTCCAGTGGTAGTCCTGCAAATTGATCGCCAGCTTCCGATTCCTTAAACCTTTGGTCTCGTCCATTAATCTGCTCTGCTGGACCAGCAGGACTGTGTTCTGTCGGCACTATGTGTGATCTCGAAGCCTCTAGAGGTGACTTCGTATTCGTTTCCGTCCTATCCTTGCAGGGAATCCAATTCGGCGTTAGAAGACTTGGGTGAAGTCATTGGGACTAACTTTAAAACTTGGGATGACACCAATAGATCTTCCAATGATGTTATTAACATTCAATGATGTTATTCTGAGTTATGCACTCTCCGATAACTCTACGTCAGTGTTCAAGGAGATGATCACAGACCAAATATGGAGAAACTTACCAAGTCTTCAAGCGGAGTGCAACTGCAGACATTGTCGACAGTAATGACTTGTAATATATCCAAAAGCTTTGCCACTGAAATCGCCGCCCGAATCCCCGGAATCTCGTGTTGAAGATGTCTCAAAGGAACACTATCTATGGTTGCTCCAGAAAACAATCCTTTCTGCATTGTAGGAAAGTCGTGCTTTTGGAAGCTTGTGGCATCCCAGATGCTGCTGATGAAAGCGACGTCGATGGTGCCTTCGAGCTCTTCAGATGATGGTGCTGGTTCAGTGAACCTTCTCGTGACGATATTCAGTACATTGTTTCAGAAAGGTTACAATTGCCGAGTAGTTAAGAAGTATACCAAAATACCAAACTACGAGCTGCTTTTTTTAATTTATTCTTTCAATAATAATAAACACAAAAATTAGAAAGGCCTTGGTATATCCCCAATAAAACGTATCATAAAGTATAAAACTCCATTCTTCATAAAACAGATATCATTTTTTCAGACATCGAGCTCAAACTTCTCTGATGATATAAAATAAAGAAATCAGGAGGAAATTAATCATTAATTTGCGGTTATAAGAAAGTCAAACCAAATGTAAATTGGGCTGAGTAAAGTGTTGTACGACAACTAAAAACAGATCCATGTGTTTTATAAGCATAACAAAGGTGAATAAAGAAGTAATATCGACATTATGTTATTAAATACAGAGCATTACAAAACCATGATTACCCGCTATGTTTCTAATGATGATTGTTGTGGCTTAATAGATGGGATTGGAGTGGGACATGGAGTGCGAGGCTAAATGTCCGAGCGAAGTTGGACTTTTGAACATTGGGAAAGACACAACAGAGAGACATCATTGTTCGTTGTGTGCGAGGAGACTGATTTCGAGAAAGCAGTGTGTTTTTGGGTTCGATACTCAGAAAACATGAAAGAACACAGTCTAATTGTTTAGCACGATGCTCAACAATTACTGCGTGAACAATGTAATTAGTTCTACAATCATGACGAGAACAAGTGACGAAGAAGCAAGGTTTAACGTTGAACCGTAATTCTACAAGGCTAGTTTTCCGAAGGTAAACAGAAACTATCTGAAACCATCCGATTCATTGTCTGTGGAGCTCGTGATAAATCAACTACAACGCAGTGAAACCTGTTCCAATCTGGTGATACGAATAGCCATCAAAATCCTGAGTAAGTGTCTTTTTTTTCAATTCTATTTTATTGAGCCACAACTAAGGGGAATTTTATTATTGTATAAATTAATTTCTTTTAATCGATTCGCGAGCATTGCACGTCAGAGACGTCAATACGCTCCAATGATAATTACGGTAAAGTTATTTTTGGTAAAGACCAATTAAGGAAAAAGACTTCAAAAGACTCAAAAATGATACCAGAACTAACAAGGACACCTCTCGAACCCTAAAAATTCAGATTTTAATCAAACTTTGCAGAATGAATGTACATGTTGTATTTATTAAATGAAATAAATCTTAGCTGTGAAATCGACGCGAAGGATATAGAAAAAGGGCTTTAAAATCATCAAAAATCAGTCATTTTATCGTTCAAAAAACTTTATTTAAATTCGTAGTATTTTTAATTATTGTGATAAAAATAATCTGTAATTTAATAATTTACAATTTTTTAAGAGGTTTTTTTTATATATCATTAATCAAGGCCATAATCCAAAGAGTAATGTTTTTATATCTTTTTTTAAAACAGTAGTATTTATGTGGCGGCTTTGATTAACAATCTAAAAGTTACAAATCCTTTCGGGCCGACCGGCGACCTTTATCAAGTGTGACAATACAATGAAATTTTGGAAATAAAAATCCAGATAACTGGAGAGGCAGGGACATGTGATGCGAAGAGGATAAGTCCAAACTCGAAAGTAAGGAAGATAGCTACCAACACCCAGCCATCGTACGGCCGCTCCATCATTTCTCAATGGGGATGAACTGTTGATGCTCACAACAAACATTAAAGTAACAGTTTAAAAAAGAGCAAAATAATTTATAAGTTAAAACCGAAAAATAAAAATTAGAGATATTATTAAATAAGGCTCAAGATTTTTGAAGAGCTGGAAAAATGCAGGGTAAATAGGAATCGAAAAGAAATTTGATTTGCCTAATGACTTAGGCCGAGGATTGTAAATTCTTTTCAATTGATCTTTTTGCAAAGTGAGATCATTAGTTAAGTTGTAAACCTGAAAACCCAAGACTTGATAATACTGTCTCTCGATAGTGAAACTAGTCGTAATTTTGTATATTAATTTTTGTGTAAAGTTTTTTTGTACAATTAATCAGGTGTGCGGCTTAACTAATGATCTCAATGAACCACCGTACACCTAAAATATTATTTAAAGTTTGATCTTGCAATGGTGGGATAAAAACGGTGGGATATTCATTTGAAGTGAAAATATTTCTATGAAAACGGAAAAAAAAACAACGGAATGCACAAATTCGTAAATTTGTTTGCTTTCACGCATTGAGCCATCATCGACAGTAATCTGGGATAGACAGCTGTCCCAGATTGCTGTCGAGGATGGCTCAATGCGTGAAAGGAAACAAATTTACCAATTTTTGCATTCCATTGTTTTTTTTGTTTTCATATTATATTTAATGCACGTTAAACCTTACTTGAAAATATTTCTGATTCCAATAATTTCAGCATTAAATAAAAAAAGATCTGGATAAATTAAAGCTCTCCTGACCGTTATGCCAGTGACATTTCTCTTGAATTAAAATTCAGAGATAAACCGTATCTTATGGTACACGGAAGTCTGAAAACCTCTGTGGATGCGTGTATTGGCCACATCAAGGAATGGGATAGAGGAGTTCCCTGAAGGAAATTTTGGACTTATCCGCTTCGTATCACATGTTCCTGTCTGCCTGTTATACGAATTTTTATTTCCCAAATTCCATTATATTGTAAGGCTTGAGAAAGGGTCGCTGGCTGGACCGAAAACGTTTACAGTGTTAATGTATTTTTATCAAAAAGCAGTCCATGTGGTGCCCTTGATTTTATTCTTATAATTATGTTCCACATGTTAATGTTTTTTATTAATATTTTTCTTGTTTTTCATTTTTAGCGGCCCCAAGGTTACAGCTTGCCTGTAAAACCGCTAGGGGACCTCTCTTACTTTTATCCTGTCTGGATGTCTCACACTGTAGCTGCCAAACGGTTAGAGATATTAGAATGAAACTTTCACCATTGTGTTCAGCATCAAAAAGTAATTAACCACGTACAAGAAATCAGACCTCTTGGACCACTCCCTGATCCCCCAAGGCGTTTTCCGTCTTTAAAAGGCGTTTTAAAAGAAAGACAATGCCTTGGGGGGGGGGGGGGAGGTTAGGGAGTGGTCGTAGACGTTTGATTTTTTTACATGTCGTCACCTATTTTTTTGATGCTGAACAGAATGGTGAAGGTTTCATTAAAATCTCTCACCGTTTGATCGCTACAGAGTGTGCCATCCAGACAGCATAAAAGCAATGTTAGCGGCCCCTAGGTTACAACTTGCCTGTAAAACATAGGGGATCGAAACCTTCACCATTGTGTTCAGCATCAAAAAATAGGTGACCCCATGTCCAAAAAATCAGATCTTTAGGACCACTCCCTGACCGGAAGTTGGGAGTCAAAAGTGATCGCTTCTGATAAAGTTGTTTTTATAAAAGTTTGTTTATGAAATTATGCATATTATAAGGTTTTCATACTGTCTAAAAGCATTAATTATCTTATTATTTTTGTTAAATTTGCTATCATCCTTTGTGGATAGATTCTTTTACTGTTATTTTAGTTTAAAAAAAGAATTCTATTTAAAACAATATAAGCATGGAAAATCTCCTGATAGGTAAAGCAATTCTACGATTTTTATGAAGGAATAAAAACAGCTTATGCGAAAGCTATACCAATTTCTATGTATGTTTGTTCTGGGCTGTGAATTACATAGTATTTTTATAACAATAAACAAAAACATTGCGAATTTGTGCAAAGTTTTTAGTTTTACTTGTTGTATTTATGATTGTTTATTTTTTGCTATTTGTTTAATTATACTCATTACCAAAAAAAAACGACTAACCTAGAAGGAGTCGTCCGATTGTAATGAAATTTCGTATGCAGAGACATTGGGACCGCCCATACAAATGATTAAACTTTGGGTGTATAATGAGTGAATAGCGAGAGCTACAGCGCATCGGAACTGCGCACTCAGCAGGTGTATAAAAGGAGCGATTCTCAATCTGATGGTCAAAATTTCTGTTGCATTGCGAGTTAGGATACCTTTCAACGACTAAAAAAATGCCTCGCCGTAGGATTCGAGCTCATTATGTGCAACTGTCAGAATTTGAAAGAGGTCGTATCATTGGATTGAAAGAGGCAGGTTGGGCAAATCGGAGAATCGCTGTTATATGGGTTGAAGTGATGTGGCGATTAGAAGATGCTGGCAGGAATGGGTGGACAATAGCGTCATGAAGTTAGCGGTCGAACTAGGACCACAACAGAGCGGGAGGATACAGTGATTGGCAGATGAGCTGTCATAGCACCTGAATCATTGTTATCAACCATCAGACGTGCGACCCGCACAAGTGTCCACCATGACCATTCACAGACGGCTGAGAGAGCGACATCTACGCTCGAACCGACCGCTACGCCACCTGCCACTCACGTCTCCACACCGTCGGGCCAGATTACAGTGGTGCTTGGCTCGATCCGGTTGGAATGATGCTGACTGGGGACGTATAGTGTTTAGCGACGAATCCCGCTTCCAACTGTGTCCTGACAATCGTCGCAGACGTGTCTGGAGACGCCCAGGGCAGCGTGCCGATCCTGCTTTCACTATTGAACGCCACATAGGCCCTCAACCAGGAGTTATGATGAGGGGTGCCATTTCCCGCGATAGCCGGACCCCTTTGGTCGTCAATAGCGGCACACTTACAGCACAGCGGTACGTCGACGACATTCTGAGACCTGTTTTGCTACCCTTCGTTTTGCAGTACCCGTGCCTTTTTTTCAGCAAGATAATGTCATTTCACATATGGCACGTGTTGCTACGACCTGTCTTGCAGCTTGTGAAACACTTTCTTGGCTAGCCAGATCCCCAGATCTCTTTCGAATCGAGCATGGCTGGGATATGGTGGGAAGGCGACTGCATCCACCAGGGAATGTGGGTGACCTAGCCCGACAATTAGAGCAAATTTGGCACGAAATACCGCAGGAGACCATCAGGGAGTTTTATCACTCTATGGCACGTCGTGTGGCAGCTTGCATTCAGGGTAGAGGTGGGCCAACACCTTATTGAGCTCGATACTTTGTAACTCTGTAACTCTGAAATAAATCATTCAATTTGTCTGAAATTTTAGTCATTTTCTATTCTGTATATAATCTTCCCCTCCATCAATTTTTGTCTCCATCGTACAACCCCTTCTAGGTGGGACACTTTTATTGTTAATGAGTGTATTTCAAATTTAAAAGTATTTTCATTATCTTAATTTTTGCTCACATTAATTTATTTATTCACTAACTTAATCAAATAAGACAATAAAAGATCTTATTATAAAATCTTATTAGGATTTACGTTAAAAAAATCTTTCCGAATTTGGAAACCTTTCATTTAAGTTAATTATGATTAAGTTGTATATCTACGACCTTCATTGAATAAGGTTGCATCGTAACTTCAACAGATGGCGTTACCTTACTTTCTTATCAAAATGTGTTTTATATATGCGGTTTCCTTCTAAGCAAGGAACTGCTGAAATATTTAATGTGTAATGATCTTACTATACAAAATATTAAAGGAGTCCCAAAAAGACAAAACTAAAGACGATCGTAACCAATGGCAAATCAAACCTAAAATAAATTGTAAAACTAGTTTGTAAAGAATACATCGAATTTCATCTTTAGGATTCTGAAACCTCTCACTAGAAATACGATTGGTTATATCAAAAATGGGATGTTTCGCCTGAGAAATAAAACACATAAAGCATAACTGCAAAAATACGTGATTCTCTTTAGATATTTCTCTTTCCGATCTATACACTACATTGAGTTGATGGAAACTGCTAATATTAATTATGTGTTTTCTCGTAAGTATAAAAATAAAATAACAATAGATATTCCAGTTACATGTTTACATAACTGAATATTTTTTTCTGTTACAGAAAATCCACTGCTATAAATAACACTATCCAGTTTCAATCTTACATCCCGATGCATCAGAAACAGAATCAAATTCATTTGAAAATCAATATTGCTTTTCGCTTTTCTTCATTAGAAGATAGCTTTATTAACGATGTTAAATCAAGCAAGATACTAGTCAATAAACCAAAAAGGCACCAAAGTAAACAAATGATTTCGCCTCTGAGCTTTCAATAGTGGGAGTGTGGGACGGTCATTTATCTTTTATTTACTTTGGTGCCTTTTTGGAAATTTTCTTTGTAATCAAGATATTCTTCATCAATAATGACTTTTCTTTATGATTTGTAAGTAATAGAAAAAATTGTATTAATAAAATATCTCATAATGACTACAAAAATCCCTCAATAATTGTTTCATCTGCATTCCATATATAAAATGCATAGATAAAAGAATAAAAGCATAGATAAAAGAATAAAAGCTGTTTTCAAAAACACAGACGTTTCACTTAATTACCAAAACCCCAATAAAATAAATTTTAATACATATCCCAAACAAGATTGTGATCCTCTTGAAACAAAAGGCACAATTTATCTTTCGAAGTATAAAGATACCAATTGCTTTTATATTGGCGAGAGCAATCAACCTCTTAAAAAGCGTAGATAACCTTACAAAAGTTTTAATGCAGACACTTCCATGATCGCTTCACATTCCGTTACTTTCAATCACTTTTTACTCCTAAATGTGATCAAAATATAATAAGAGAATGTATTAACTACTTTAAAAGGAAGTGCATTGAAAGGTATAGGATTTACTTAACAGACTCCTATAACAGTCAACAATCGGATATCAATATTAAATATTCTTTAGATTCCTTAAAATTAGAAAACAAAGAAAAAAAGAAAAATAATAGAATCGTGGAGAGGTTATGGGTCTGATAATTTTCAGTCCAACTTCTTTGATCACCACCAAAGAAGAAGACTCCACGCGTGGTTTGTTTACCTTCTCTTTCGCCAATCCCCTTCGTTTTTGTTCTATTGATTTTTAATCAAACCAATAGATATTGTACCATCCATGGTTTCTTAAATATAAATTTGATCTTTCAGCTGATGATAACGTAAGCAGCTAAGCACTTCGTAACTGTCCTGTCCGGTCCCGTTTTTAGATATTTTTTATTTAAAAAAATTAAATAAAAACCTAATTTATTATTTTTAAATGTGGGATACTGATTTTTTTTCATCGATTTTAAATAAAGTATTTACCAAACTTTACAGCTACACATCCTCCCAGTGGTGTTTTTACTTCAAATAAATCATGTGGATCAGCACATTTTCCATCATCGTACGGTAGTGTACACTAGAAATAAAATAATGTTAATGTTAAGTTCCTAAAACTCTCTTTTCACTAATTTAAGACGAATGCATTTTTGAAACTTTTGAGAAAATACTTAGTTGCTTTAATCATATGTCATCATGTGGTCAAATTTAGTAATTGTATTACATCAAGTAGTACAAATTAAAAAATAAATAAGTTATAGCTTAATTACTTTTCTAGATGAAAAGTATGCAACTTTATCTTTAACTTAAATGAAACTGCAACTTCTTATCAATTCAGCTACGTATATAGTAATTAATCATGTTTTAATGAAATTCCGTAATTTTATTTTAATAAAATTAATAATCTTTTTTGCTATTTTTTTTTTAATAATGAATGGAAGAAAAAAATATTCGAAATATTTCTACATTTCAATTAATGTAAATTATATTACTGTAATAATTGTTTTAGAAGGGAACATATTAAAGCTTAAATCATTTTAAAATTAGTTCGAATTTTGGATTTAAGTTATTTAAATTAATTTTCCATAATATTTTCAGATCATTCATTCTAAAATTACTGAGTTTTGCAATAAAAACATATTAATTGAAGAGCGTAAATTCAAATAATTTAAATACATAAATAAAAGTACAATAAAATGGAACACTTTCAAAATGGTCTACATCGCGTTTTCAAGCAGCATAATGAAAAACGTAAAAAAAAAAGGAGTGAGCGCTAATGGACACGTAACTCGGACGAATACATCATGGGTTCAAGGATGTTAGGCAGTAGATGAATAGGCCCGGAGCTAAAAACAAAGGTGTGGCGCAAATCAATAAAGGAAAGTTTAAAAACAGCAGAATGAAAGAACATAATAAAATTGAAGTATGAAAAAAAATGAACCAAACATGTATCGGGAAACATAAATTGCATCGGGACTAAAATAGATATAAAGTTAACATAGAATTAACTTAACAAAAGGAGCAAAATACTTGGATTAGGATAAGGATGAAATTATTTGTGGAAGCCGTATTGAGGAATAGGTTGTTGTTGTAACATAACTCATCGGTAATAATAAAAAAAAGTTTCTTTATATTTACGTTTGAAATCGTTCTTCTTCCGACAAATGATCGTGAGATTGTGAACATCCAGGGAGTGATTATTATTGCAAGTGTGAACAGTGGTTAAATATTTGAAATTGCTATTTTTAACGACTAAGGAATGTTGTGCAGTAGTTTTTAAGAGGTTTGCGGGTTTTCCCGATGTATCTGCAATATCTTGAAATAGCATAAACTATTATCAAACTCATAGAAGTTGACGATCCCGTATTTTCGTGATTTCACGTAATTTACGCGAGAATAGTCTCTATCCATGTCTTCTCACAAAATAACTTATATACAGATACTGTGAAAAAAGAAGATAATATGAACTTTAAGAATATCA
>JAFIDM010043522.1:23734-45030 GCA_023159025.1 Thereuonema tuberculata
ACTTAAATATACGAAGTATAAAAAAGAATTTTGATTATCTCATTTGTTATATAAAAAAATTTCTAAATGAAATAAACATAATAATTTTAGTAGAAATAAACATAAATGAAAATGAAATTAAATATTTTACCCTGGAAGGCTATAGTATGATATATAATCTTAGGAAAAATAGAAGAGGTGGTGGGATAATAATGTATTATAAAAATGAATATACATTGATGAATTTTCAGATTGACGCAATAACATTTGAAAATATTACATGTGTACTTAAATATAAAGATATTAATATAAGTAAAATTGATAATAGTACAAATTTAAAAAAAATATTAATAATTTATAAACCTCCTCTAACGAATAAAAACTATTTTCTTAAAGAATTAGAAAACACTATAGAATATACTCATAAAAAATTGGAAAAAACTAATAATTTTATAATTATTGGTGATATGAATATTAATATTCTAGAAAAAAAAATAATTCTTTGGTACTGAAATATTTAGAAATTTTTAATACTTATGGCTTTGAGAATTTAATTGATACTGCAACTAGAGAAGTACAGACAAAAAAATCTTATACTTCAACATGCTTAGATCACTGTTTTAATAATTTAAAAAATAAAGATACTAAAAGTAATATTATACAAACAGAAATATCAGATCATTATATAATAATGTTAGAAATATTTAATCAAAAATTAAGTAAAAGTAATCAAAATCTTAAAAAATTCAGAAGACACAATAATATAACAAATGAGGAATTATTTATTGAAAAATCAGAAAACTTACTTAATAATATAAGAAATAAGCAAATAATTGACCCAAATAAAATAATAAATAAATTTGTAAAAATTATAAATAAATCTAAAAAACAAATAAGTAATAAAGAAAAATATAGAGAAAATCATGAATATCATTATCAAACTAAAAATAATAAAAAACAAAATTATAAACATGAATGGATAACAGATGAAATATAAAGTCATATTAAGGAAAAAGATAAGTTATATAAAAAACATAAAAAGAATAAAACAAATAAAGAATATAGAGAAATTTATAGAAAAAAGAGTAATAGGTTAAAAAACATAATACAAAAAACAAAGCAAAGATTCTATCAAAATAAATTTCTAAACACTTACAATAATAATAAAAAGACTTGGAATATAATAAATAATATTCTAAAAAATAATGAACATAAAACTATTGATAAAAACAAAATTTGTAAATTAATAGAAAAATATAATTATAAGCAAACTGATGAATTATTTGGTAAAACATTTAGTAAAGTTGTTAGTACATGTAATTGTAACACTAGAAGTAATAATACGGATATTGAAACTTCAATAAATTCAATAGTGTTTAATATACCTAGTATTGAAAATATAATAAATATAATTACATTAATGAAAAATAAAAATACTGTTGGTATTGATAATATTGCTGTAAAAGATATAAAAAATTATATGGATATATTTGCAGCAATATTGCATGAACTTATAAAAGCCATGTTTGAATATGGAACTTACCCAAGTATTTGGAAAACTGCGAAAATAACTCCAGTATATAAAAAAGGAAAAATTGATGATATAAAAAATTATAGGCCAATTTCTGTTCTTTCCAATATGTCAAAAATTATAGAAACATGCTTAACTAATTCAATATATAACTTTCTGTATAAATATAAATTACTAAAAAAAGAACAATTTGCATATCAAAAAAATTTAAGTACTGATAAACTCTTTCAAGATTTCCAAAATATCATAAATTGTGTATTAAATAACGGTTATTATATATACAGTATATTGTTTTTATAGATTTTGAGAAAGCATTTGATAGTATTAATCATAAGATATTGATAGAAAAATTATTTCATATTGGAATAAGAGGCAATATGATAGAAATATTAAAAAACTATTTAAAAAATAGAAAAATAAGAATTAATTTAAATTCAAAATTAGGTAAAACATATAAATTAAAAACAGGAATTCCTCAAGGTTCAAACTTAGGACCACTTTTATTTATTTTATACTTAAATACATTATATAGTACAATATCAACATCAAAAATTTTGCTTATGCTGATGACATCATATTGATAAATATAAATGAAAATTATGAAACTGCAGAATATAATATACAAAAAGACTTTAATAAATTAATTATTTGGACACACAATAATAAAATGAAAATAAATAGTGAAAAAACAAAACTAATGATATTGAAAACAAAAAATAAATTTTTACATACAAATCCAGTAATAAAATATCATGATTATAATTGTTTATTAGATGATCACATAAACTTCCAAAGTTGTAATTGTGAAAATATTGAAATTATTAAAACAATTAGATATCTAGGTTTATATATTAATGATCAATTCTCTTGGAAAACACATTATTTATATATATTAAATAAACTTAATTCATTAATATATATATGTTTCAACATATAAAGGGTATCTTTTCTATAAGATACAAGATGTTAATATATAAATCATTTATAGATTCATTAATAAATTATGGATTATGTTGTTGGGTACATTTAGGTAATACAGACACTAATAACATAAATAGAATATTAAATAAAATAATGAATTACATAATACAAGATTATTGTATATTAACAAAGAATGAAAAAATACAGATAAGAATAAAATATAAAATTTTAATGCCAAGAGAAAAAATATTATATTCTTTAATAATAAATAACTTTTATAAAATTAGAAATCAAATTAGAAATTATAACTTAGAAAATATTACTAGAAATACATTAATAAAGATTTTATATTATGAAAATCCTAAGAACAACTTTGGATTAAGAAATAAAAATAGAATTCTATTAAAGATTTTTATGCAAATTACAAATGAATTAAAACAAAATAAATTTAATAAAATAAGTATATTAAAAAGGCAAATACTGAAAAAAATAATATTTGGCGAAATTATCTGGAATATTTAGGTATTTTTGATTATATATACTATATTTATATTTTGTGTGTTTTTGGTCTTGTGTATTGATATTTTGTTTATATATTTTTTAGTTGAATAATTTTGGCATGAGAGATTGTTATTTAAAGTTTTATTTTCACAATTAGATTTAGAAATTTTTAACGTTATACAGTATAAACATTTAAAGAAAGAAATTGTAATTAGAATAATAAGTAAAAAATAATTTGGCAACCTTAAATTTTATTGTAATGAATGATATTTATAATAATTTTCTTTTTGTATTTGATTTTCTTTTTGTATTTCTGTGATATATTGATTTTTATATAATTATATAATTGAATCTAATTTAAGTATAATTTGTATAATTGCGTAATTATATAATTTTTATATGATTTTATATGATTAATACTTTTTAAATTACAAATATAAATTATTTATAATTTCAGCACCTGCATCACAGGATTTCATTTTGAAAACCTAGCAGGACTGTAATTTTAAATTTAGAAATAAATAAATAAATAAAAATAAATAAAAAATTATAATACGGGGAAATGCATGAGACTTTTACTACATTTTAATACAGTTTTAATAAATTGAAATCAGTCAATACATCAACAATAAATTCATTAGGTAGCATTTTCCTAGTGACAGACATTAAAAATACTAAATTTCTTGAGACCTGCTGAAGAGGCTAATGGCGAGATCTCGAGAATTTCGTAATTCTCGCGCAAACGTGATCGTCAAAATAAATATGTTTAACAGTACACCTCTAGAATTGAGACCGTAGTCGTTACACTTATCCCGGAATAATATCCGGTTTATGGGTTGACAAAAGGGGTAAGTAAATACAATGGCAAGCTTTCGAAGAATGCTTTGGAAAGCTGGAAAAATAATGGAGTGATAGGGAAAAAAAAAAACTTTCCTACATAAACTTTCCTTAATAAACTTTCGTAGGATTGATATTGTGGTGGTTGCGGGAGGGATTGTATATTTGGTTAACGGCTTTGGCAATATTGTAATGAATGAAGGTAATGGTGTAATCATTAGATGACAAGATGTGGACTAGCTTATTAAAATCACTCCAAAATAGTTCCTCGGAACTTGAAAGGAAAAGAAAGGCCTATTGACTGCCATGCCTACAACGCTCCTCTCGAATGCAATGGGGCAGGCAGAATGATCATTAAGAGTGACGCCTACATTGGAAGGCTTCCGGTAGACAGCAGTTTCGAAGGAATTATGCTTCCTAGAGATCATGGTGTCTAAAATCGGGAAGGATAGAATTTTGAATTTTGTCAGGATGCATGCTATTCATAATATTTGACACTTTCTGTTGGGAACTAGTATCTGCATAAAAAGGAGATCGTCAACATAGCGGTCATATAAGAGGAATATGTACGTGTTCGAGATCAAAGAAACGATAGGTATCTCCTCTATGTAACACATGCATATCTCAGTCAGCATGGCCGAAGCGGAAAGGCCCATAAATAATCCAGTGGATTGGATGTATATACCGCCAATGAACATAAAAGTCTTCATGTTAAATAAGGCATCAAAAGTTTCATCATATTAGCAATAGGCAAATCTTTGAATCTTGAGAAATGCTTGACATTGAAACAAAGAGACTTATATATCAAATCAAGAGTGATGGCTGTGAATAAGGCATCCATGTCCAGAGAAAGGAATACATATTGAGGTAAAAATCTGAGGGTACTGATTTTTTGAACAAAGTATCTGCTGTAGGTTATGGCAAAATGGGAAACAATGTTGCACTGAGTTATCCTAACGGAAATGATGGAAGACAAAATGCTGATTGCCGAGTTTGTACAGTTCACAATGGGCGGACTGGATATAATACTTATTTTTAACTAAATAGCTTCCTGGAAATCCTTCTATTGAGGATAATGGCATCTTTCTGATTGCTAGTGTAAAAATCAGTTCCTTTGGTATCATGGATGAAGCTGTTTCCCATTTGAAGGTATTATACTTTAGATAAGACGACAGCAGCACCTCCTTTGTCTGCAGGAATGAATAAGATATTAGGGTTGAGTTTTAATTGGAAATACATAATCGTAATTATGTATTTTTATATAGTACTTTTATTTATATATTTAAATTAGAATTGTCTGTTTAAAAATGAATTTCACGTAAATGTTCTAAAGATCTTCATACCAATACATTTTCATCTCTAAAAAAAAAAAAAAAACTTTAAAAGTGATATTTCGTACTCTTTAATCAGGAGCACTTCTTCAGACGGTTAGGGATAGGCTATCCCTAACCGCCTGAAGAAGTGCTCTTGATTTGAGTACGAAATATCACTGATATTAAAGTTTTTTTTAGAGATGAAAATGTGTTGATGTGAAGATCTTTAGAATTGTGTAGGTTGGCCTGAATTTACGCTTTTCATAAAGCGAGTAGATATTTCAATAAATGATGGATTTCGTAATTTTATCTTAGGATGTGAAACTATTTATTGTTGTTAGGTGTAATCACTTCACATACTGTACAATTACTTAACATAAAAGTCCTTGCTGTACAGTACAGTGTTTGAAATAGGACAAACTTTTAAATAAACTCTAAATGCAACTTTTAAACTTTGTATAACATGATGTTACCAGACTAAGGCTGCAATACATGAGTAGAAGATAACGAATATATTATTTATTTACTTATTGTACAGAATTTAAGATAATATATACAATAAATTTTCTCCCATTGTTAGCTATTATTAGGTTCTCTATACCAAGTAACCTAAAAAATGTATGTTGGAATAATTTAATCATGAATGCTGGAAAATAGATGAAAGATTAATAGAAAATAACAGTAAACTTATAACTTATACTGTATCTTGGAATAAACGTTTCCTATAAATGATTTTAGAAGACTGAATATCCTTTTGGTTACGTTTCAACTAAGAAAGCTGCTTGTAAAAGATCTATTTGGGAGATATTGTGATAGCGACCAAAATCAGTAGGTATTGCGGTTGTCCTGTCCGTCCGTCCGTGACTGTCCACCCCTAACAACTCCCGAAACGAAGGTAGGATCGACAAACGGATTTCAGCATTGTGTTTAGAGGCCCAAACACCGTAGGAATGGTGTATTTTAAGGGGCTAACGCCCCCCCCCCATATTTGAGATACTTGGCATTGTTTTCATTGGATTTCTGCTTTTAGCTTAAATGCTAGAAATGCAACCATTTTCTTTCAATAGTCAGCTATAGCTTGATGCTTAAGGTCCCGGACTCATACACTGAAGGTTATATGTTCGGATCTGTAGACTATATGTACTTTCTATTTTGTTTTTCTTATTTTTTTCCCTCTTAATCTATTTTTCTCAATATCCGTCTGTTTTTTGTTCTTTTTTTCTTAACTTTTTTTCTATTTTTTTCTAGCTTTTTTTAAATTTTTCCTTACATTAATGTACTTTCTTTTTTTATTATTATTTTTAAACATTTTGCTATTATGGGTCGTCCTTAAATTTTTACTTTAGCACAAAATTGTATTCACTTGTTTTATCTTTAGCAGAAACATATCAGCTTCTGACAAAAGTAATAAATATGTAGATAAAATAACGTAAAAAAGCAATCACCTTTGCCAGAGAATGCTCACTAATTTAAGGAGGAAGCAATAAGAAGAAAAATAACAAAAGATTGATAAAAATAGAAAAACAAAAAAGATTTAAAATTGTTCTGAGGGCTCATGTCATTAAATTAATCATTAATAAATGAATCATCAGCGGACACATTGATTTTTTTTATCCTAGTATTTCATTTCGTAAATTTTTCTTTTCTTTAACTTCTACATAAATCATAATCAATTATCAACATATTTGTTATTTTTGTTAGTTTTCCATCAACCTTTTTCCCCCACTTTACAACTTTATTTCTGTTATTTTCACAATGAATTCTGTCAACATATTTCATATTAATGTCGAAAAAATAAATTCAGGTGATTTAAGAATTGCAGTGTTTATTCTTTATACTGCCAATGTGTTTCGTATGATTGTATATGCATTCAAAAATAAGAATTACTTAAAAAAACCAAAAAAAAACCAACAATTTCTTATTAATAAGTAATATTTTTAACATTTTATTTTTATCCAGCACCCGGGCTCTCAGCACTAACGCTATTTTTTGTCTCGACAAGGAACGATAGTTGTGAGCTATTTAGTCGAAAAATGGTTGCCCAGTACACCGTAGGAGACAGCTCACAATAATTCTACCCGTAGAAATAGACGAAACACAAGAAGAAAATCACATTCATGCCGACTTCTGGATTGGAACTCAGATTCAGACGTATCAACCCCACGGCAGACTGCTATCTTGATCACAACTGGCGTACTTGAACTTGTGCCTGAACGACGTCGGCGTACTTTTAACATGATCAATTCTCAAAAATAATAGTTGTTCTGTCATCCTCTTTCTAGTAAACACAAATGAAAATAAACAAAGTAATCTTAAACAAATGTATCGTATTACACAATCGAAATTAATAAAGTACATCTTAAACAAATGTACCGTATTACAATTCAAAATGAAAACGACAAAATAAATCTACGGTATTACATTCAATAACAACAATCAAAAACAAACATAACATCATAAATGAACAGACATGTGGATTTTCCAAACAGATATGACAATCAATCTTTTATACATTTACTTTAATGTTAAATATTCTTTAATTTTCTAGTTTTTTAATAAAGACTTTTTAAATAATCCCAATGAGACATCGTTGACTTTGAGAGATGAGTATTTGAGAGATTAGTATCTAAGATGAGTATTTTTAATTTACTTAAAGCTAATGAAGAGTCATGGAAGGTAGGGCGATACCATAGACAATGCATTAACAGTTTAGCAGTTTGGGAAACTCACCAAGACTTTTTGAATATAAGTAAGAAGACATTATTATACCCAATCCAATTAGTAAATTAAAAATTCCGGTCATACTTATCGATCAAAGTACCAGAAATATGGTTTCAAAATTCAAATGGGAATTTTTAAGTAATCAAATAACAGTAATTAAGAGGAAAATTAATTATCTTCAAAAACAAGAGCTAATCCATAACAAGAACTTAAAATCGTTATTAGACAGAAAATTATATGAAGAGACAATGAAAGAGAATTGGTTGTTGTACAAAGAAAGAACGAAAACATTAAGGTTTCAGAAGAAAAGAAAATTCAACAGAAGAATAAAAGAGGAAGATAAAGAGAAGCATATGAGATATTGTAGAAACTCTGATTATATCGTTAACATTAGCGATAAAATTCTCAATAGACAAGAAGAAATAGCTTTGAATAAAGGTTTACACTTTAACATTAAAGGGAGATTTAATACTAATGAAATAATTGCAGAAGTAGAAAAAAAGCTATGGTATTTGAAAGAAAAAAAGGAGAATATATTTCAAATATATAATAATTTAGATTATAGTAACAATGAACGTCCGAACATAGCTGACAGGGAAATAAATACTATTAAAGAATTAATGAAAGATAACAGATTAAACATCAGTAAATCAGATAAAGGCAATGAACTTGTTATCATAAACAAAGAAGATTATAATAAGAAAGTTGTTGAATTATTAAATTCAGATACATTTAATGAATTAAATGAATATAAAACTAAAAAAATTATATAATAAGGTTAAAAAAGAAGTGCAAAAATTGAGAAAAGAAGGAATAATAAAATGGAACCAATACAAAGAAATTATACAAAATATGACAGAAAGACCTGTTTTTGAGCCTAGAATTAGAATTCATAAAGAGGGTTATCCAATAAGACCAGTGATAAATTCTTTCGGATCGCCACTACAAAATTTAGGGAAATTTATAAACTCCATTTTGAAGAGAATGAGGCTTGATGATCCGGACTTAATTTTGAAAGATACACAAGAGATGGTAAAAGCAATTGAAGATTACAGGAGTCAAAACACATATAAATCAATCAAATTGTATACTTTGGACGTAGAGTCAATGTATACAAATATCCCTATTAATGAAGCTTTAGAAGTGATAGAAAGTAAATTTGAGGAGGATATTAAAGAAAGATTTAAAATAAACAAAAATTGGTTCATGGAATTAATTATATTGATTTCTAAAAACAGTTATTTCACGCATGAAGGTAAGATGTACATTCAAAGTAAAGGATTTCCAATGGGAAGTCCAATATTGGGCTCTATATGCCATATTTATTTAAACAAGATTGAAAAAGATTATACAGTAAACTGTTGAGAAGCAAAATTTTTATATAGAAAATATGTAGACGATGTGATTATAATTTGGGAAGGTACCAAAAGGCAGTTTACTAGATTTCTTAACCATATCAATAGTATACATAAGGACATAAAATTTAAAGTGGAAGAAGAAAAAGAAGGGAATACAGTGGAACCCCGCTATTCGTACACAATCCGTTCCAAGAGGCAGTTCGAATGGCGATTTGTACGAATGGCGAATCATTTTTTCCCATAAGATATAATATAAATTGGATTAATCCGTTCCAGAACCCAGAGATGATTGCTTATTTAAACCTTTGTAATAATACTTTAAGCGTGAAATACATAAAAACTATGAAAACAATAAATATATAGGCCTCTCTTATTATGTCTTTCTTTTTCAGTATAGACGATATGGTTGATTTCGCCATGCCATACTGCGTTGCCAGGTCAGAGACACGAGTTCCACTTTCAAACTTCGCAACGAGTTCTTTTTTTAATTCAATTGTCGTTCTCACTGCTTTCCTTTTAGGCTTAGTTGAATCAGTAATCTTTTTTGGACCCATGGCATCACTATTTTCAGTAAAAATAACAAAAAATAACAATAAAAATATCACAAAGTTTCATGAAGCTTGCGAGGATGATGCGTAGCGTACGGAAGCTAGCACGAGACTGAACTGAAGCGACCGCGTGGGACGGCCAGTAACAAGGTCACGCTGTACGAATCGCGAGCAAGCGTACGAATGGCGAGTTCAGTTTTACTTGAAAAAGTTGGACGAATAGCGAGGCGGACGAATGGCGGGGTTCCACTGTATTAATTTTTTAGATCTAAGGATCAAAAAGGATGACTCAACATTAATAAAATGTGAATACTATAGGAAAGAGTTTCAAAGTAGACACATTCTTAATTTTAATTCTAACAATTTAGTATCTACCAAAAAGGAAATCTCAGAAGAATCACTAATCTATATTACTAAAATCTTTTATTTCTCTGTCTGTCTGTCCGGCGCAATTTTCTGTGAGAATGGAAAATAGAAATAATTTTTACAATGAAACATCCGTGACAGGAATCGAACCTGCAACCTTCTGATCTGAAGTCAAATGTCTTAGCCATTAGGCCATAGGGATTACTCTTTTCTTTTGAATCTCATGATTGTTTATTTATTTCCCATCCGTCAGTTTATTTATAATTCGAAACTGACAATGACAACTATAATTGCCGAAACGTTGCAATATTTTAAATATTCTTACTTAACCAAATTCCATGTGATATTGAAAAATATGTGCGTGTACACGGCAGATGTTGGAGTAAAGAAAACAGAGTCAAGAAACAAAGAAGCACTCTTTTTTGAGGTGGAATACCGAAAAAATCACTATTTGCAGCTCAAAAACCATCAATATTTGTAACTCAAACGTCACTGAAAAGTGACAATTACTATAAAAATGAGAGTCAAAAATGAAAGAAGCAGTACTTCTATTAGATAGAATACTGAAAAAACACTATTTTAACTCAGAAACCACTGAAAAGTAGCAATCTAAATTACTAAAATCTTTTATTTCTCTGTCTGTCTGTCTGTCTGTATGTCCGTAGGAATTTTCTTTTTGAGAATGGGAAATAGAATTATAATTGCCGAAGTGTTGCAATATTTAAAGTATTCTTCCTTAACCAAATTCTGTGTGATATTGAAAAATAAGCGCATATTCACGGCAGATGTTGGAGTAAAGAAAACAGAGTCAAGAAAGAAAGAAGCACCCTTTTTATGAGATAGATTACTGAAAAATACTATTTGTAACTCAAATACCTGGAATCACGTTAAAGTTAAGAACTTACCAAAGAACGAGATTGTCGATAACATCAATCGAGTGATAAGTCAAAGAATACAAGGTGAGACTAGAGAGTATTTAAGTAAGAATAAAATTGATACTTCTGATAATCCACAACACGAACATCTCTGCCTGAAAATCTGAACTCATTGAATCTCAGCGGTATTCCTCAACATCGTTTGTCATTGAAGATGGGATCTCCAATAATGTTGTTGCAAAAAATCAATCCCAAGTTTGGACACTGCAACGGAACTCAACTTAAATGCCATTCAATTAATAATGATTTCATAGAAGCCGAAATTAAAACAGGAACTCACAAAGGAGATTTTGTTTTCATCCATAAGATGTCTATGAAACGAAATGATAATCTACTTCTATTCACTTTCACACGATCAGGCTTTCTTACACGATGTTTATCAATAAAGCTCAAGGGCAGACTCTAAATAAAATTGCCATCTATTGGAGAACGTTGTCTTCACTCACGCACAACTTTATGCCATTGAGTCACAAGTCATCAGAATTTGGTTATCTTCACTCGAAAGAATAGTCACAATGAATTCGTTGCCAATAATTTCTTATACAAGCTACGATCTTCATTCATCATCTATATTAACAAACATCCATCTCAACATATCTCTTCCTCAAATATCTATATCAATCAATTTGCACACAGGTAATGGTTGTAATTAAGAAAAGAGATTCAAGGAAGAAAGAAGCACTATTTCTATAAGATAGAATACTGAAAAATCACTATTTGTAACTTAAAAACCAATAGTCTTTGTAACTCAAAAACCACTGAAAAGTATATCTATATTACTAAAAACTTTTATTTTTCTGTCTGCCTGGTGCAATTGTTGTAATTTGTGAAAATAGAAATAATTTCTACAAATTCACTACGGTAATCGAACATGCAACCATCTGCTCCGAACTTAGACGTCTTAGCCATTAGACCACGAGGACTACATTCTCATCTTCATAAAGAATAAAAATATATTATAGATATATGATTCACACGCTGGTTCTAAAAGCAAATCGTGGTTGACAGAATATAAACATCAGAAATTAAATTTAAAAAAAACTTTTAAAAACTTTTAGTTTTACAGTATTCGTTTTGTGTATTCGTCCCATTTCACTGAGCTTGGTATGCTGGATAAGTCGGGCTGAAGAGAGGCCAATAAGCCTCGAAACAGTACTGTCCTCGATTTCCAGCACAAATATCAAAAAATAGCTCAGTGAATTTGTGGGGTTTTTTTTTGTTTTTTTTTTTTTAGTTATGTGCGTTCTTTGTTTTATTTTACTGTAAAAATGTACTAACGCACGTTAAATCTTTTGTCTAACTAGTCGGCTACCCATCGCTTCGCTCCGGAAGCCTCGCGTATGTAATGGAAAACAATTTGTTATTTATTAAAAAACACACACACACAAATTACATCAAGTAAAATAAAACTAAAATTTTTTTAAAGTTTTTTTTTATTTTAATTTTTGATGTATATATTCTCTCAATTCACGACTGCTTTTAGAATCAGCGTGTGAATCATATGAAGGGCCTAACTGCAAAAGTCACATTCTCCACTTTTGGCGGGAAATGAGTTATTGATATATTATTATTGTTCACATTGAACTGTACCTTATTCTGAAGGTTTCAGCTATCAAAACTCTTATTCTCTTATATAAATTTAATGTTGAAAATCACGTTTTGGAGCAAAACTAACATTCTCCACTCAGGATTCTAGTGCAAAACTCACATTCTCCACTCAGCCAATGGAGAGCTGTATTTTGGTCACGTGATGTAGTCATGTGACACAGTCAGCAACAGGTTATGTTTGGGTAAGAGTGAAGTGTAAAGTTTATTGTGATGTCCTCTTTTTTTATTAATAATGGATCAAAGTGTTAAACCTATTGATAGAAATATTAGCGAAGTCCAAAGAAGCATGTGAATACAGCACTGAAATGGAAGAGAGCTCAAGGAAAAACACTACGGAGAAGAGTGGCGATCTAATGAAGATTTTGAAATTTTTCGTCAATGTTTTGGATGGACCTGAAATACATGTGCCAGGAGAATATGAGGAGGAATGCCACGTTGTAGATGAACTGCAGACTTTCCAGATCTGATTTTGTTCAATAAACTGAACTGTTTTGATGACAATCTATAGTTTTTTTTTGTTTTGTTTTATTTCTATATTGTGAGAATAATTTGTAAAATTTGTTTCTTCAATAAACAAAGTTTTTGTGCCAAAAAGTATGCCGGTATTTAAACTTTTCACCCTAAACAAACTAAATAATATCGTGAGTTACATTATCTTCTCTGATAATTTCTAGAACGCATGGTGTCAAAAGTAATATTCTGCAAACTATTCAAGTGCAGAACTCACATTCTCCATCTGTAAGTACCAAAAGTCACATTCTCCATGTTTTAAAGTCATTTTTCCAAGTTATATGTTGTGTATGATTTGAAACAGCATTACACACCACATTGTCTGACATTATATTTATTAAAAAAATGCAGGTTTCAAAACCTTGTTTTATTGAAATGAGAGGTTTTTCATGTTTCCTGAAAAATTTTCTAAAGTGGAGAATGTGACTTTTGCAGTTAGGCCCTTCATATATCTGTGATATATTTTTATTTTTTATAGAGATTAGAATGTAATCCTTGTGGTCTAATGCTTAAGACGTCTAACTTCGGAGCAGAAGGTTGCATGTTGGATTCCAGTAGATAACTTGTAGAAATTATTTCTATTTTTGTAAATTATAATAATTGCACCAGACCGAAAGAGAAATAAAAGATTTTCGTAATATAGAAACAATTTTCAGTCGCTTTTGAGCTACAAATAGTGAGCTTTCAGTATTCTACTTAATAGAAATAGTGCTTCTTTATTTCTTGAGTCTCTTTTTTTTATTTCCATTGATACTTTACAGTGGTTTTTGAGTTAGAAATAGTGATTGTTTTTGAGTAACGAATAGCGATTTTTCAGTATTCTACCTAATAGAAATAGTGATTATTTTTTTTTTCTGTTCTTTATTATCCAATTGATACTTTTCAGTGGCTTTTGAGTTACAAATAGTGAAAATTATCTATATCTATTAGCTAGGCCACCAGATTGACGATATAGATATTTGAAGAAGAGATTTCAGATGTAGGTTAGTTGATATAGATGATAAATGAAGATCATAGCTTGTATACGAAATTCTTCGCAACAAATTGATTGTGAGTACTCTTTAGATTAAAATTCTGTTGAATTGTGACTCAAAGACCTAAAGTTGTATGTGAGTTAAGACAACGTTTTCCGATTATATGGCAACTTTATTTAGAGTTTGTCCTTGAGCTTTATTGATAAATATCGCATAAGAAGATCTGATCGGAAATTGTTTTCTTGTGAAAGTGAATGGAAGTAGATTACCGCATGGTTCCATAGACATCCTATGGATGAAAACAAAATCTCCTTTGTGAGTTCTGTTATAATTTCGGTTTCTATGAGATCATTATCGAATGAACAGCATTTAAGTTGAGTTCCATTGCAGTATGCAAACTTGGGATTGATGTTTCGGAACAATATTATTGGAGATCCAATCTTCAATGACAAACGATGTTGAGGAATTCCGCTGAGATTCAATGCGTTCAGACACTCGGGCATATAGAGTTGTTCGTGTGGTGGATAATCAGAAGTGTCATTTTTATTCGCTCTTGTATTGTATGCTCTGTAGTCACTCCTTGTATTCTTAGACTTATCATTCGATTGATGTTATCGACACTCTCGTTCATCTCGTTTATCCAATTCCAGTTGATACTTTTCAGTCGTTTTTAAGTAACAAATACTGATTTCTCAGTATTCTACCTAATGACGTACTGCGTCTTTCTTTTTTGACTTTCTTTTTAATTACAATTGTTACTTTTCAGTCAAAGTCAGTTCAGTTTTGACAGATAAGTCAAAAAAGCAATATGAAAAGAGTTGTAGTTCCCATGGCCTAATGGGTAAGATGTCTGACTTCGGATCAGAAGGTTGCAGATTCGATTCCTGTCGCGGATGTTTCATTGAAAAAATTCTTTCTATTTTTCATTCTCACAGAAAACTGCGCCGGACAGACACACAGACAGACAGACAGACAGACAGAGAAATAAAAGATTTTAGTAATATAGATTGTTACTTTTCAGTCAAAGTCAGTTCAGTTTTGACAGATAAGTCAAAAAAAGCAATATGAAGAGAGTTGAAGTTCCCATGGCCTAATGGGTAAGATGTCTGACTTCGGATCAGAAGGTTGCAGGTTCGATTTCTGTCGCGGATGTTTCATTGAAAAAATTCTTTCTATTTTTCATTCTCACAGAAAACTGCGCCGGACAGACACACAGACAGAGAAATAAAAGATTTTAGTAATATAGATTACTAATCTTGTTATAAATTAATCCCTTGATGCTAAGCTAAACGCTAGCGGGGATTAATTATTCACCCCTTTTTATTCTTGATTTTATTTTGATGTTTTTGTAATTCAGGGGTCATTGTTTTGTATGTTTGTCCGTTTTGTGTATTCGTCCCATTTCACTGAGCTTGGTATGCTGGATAGGTCGGGCTGAAGAGAAGCCAATAAGCCTCGAAACAGTACTGTCCTCGATTTTCAGCACAAATATCAAAAAATAGCTCAGTGAATTTGTGGGGTTTTTTTTTGTTTTTTTTTTTTTTAATTATGTGCGTTCTTTGTTTTATTTTACTGTAAAAATATACTAACGCACGTTAAATCTTTTCACTTTTAGTTTTAGTTTACTTGATGTAATTTGTGTGTGTGTGTGTGTGTTTAATAAATAAAAAGTTGTTTTTCGTTACATATGCTGTCACAAAAAAAAATATATTAAAATATTAATAAAAAAGATTTAAAATCAATTGATCAAGGCGATCCCTTATCAACTGGCGGGAAAATATTAATAAAAGGTAAAATACCGAGAATCGGATTAAATTAATATCTCTGCTACCATTCCGTTTTAAAGGATTACGAACAACCTGCAAAAAATGACAAACTAAGGATAAATAAGCAACTTCATCACACAAAGTTTAAAACAAGAAGACAAAAACTTTAATCACATAATAAACACAATAATAGGTAGGAAAACACATCCAGTGGATTCTTACTTTCACACTGTATTTGACTAAAGGTATGATTAACTAAATAGATGGATTAGCATAGATTAGAAAGTTTTCTCAATTAAGAAAAGTTCGAAAGAAACATAGTCAATTAAACGATAAGGAGATGTGAGACTTGTCAGCACACTTCGTGTATAGTCAGAGTTGATAGGCTTACCAAAGTATCTCTGGGAATGTTCTCGTTGTTCACGACGCACTATGAGATCTCATTTTTGCAACTAACTTGCACACGATTTCACACTACGCACATTAGTCCGAAAGTTTCACTAAAACACTCCACAGGTCTGGCACACTGAAGCATCGGAAAATACTTATCACTGTCGCAGAATTGTTCCGGAAAATCACAGGCCGGGTGGTCCTTCCGTCTCCCGGGGAGAGCAGCTTCTGATGCTCGCAAATTCCCGTGGCGGACGACGTCCTGGGCATGCTGACTTTGTTTCGGAAATTACTTCGGCGACCGGTGAAAGTTTCTCTCGCTGCTGCCTTCCTAGCGTCGGCATCGAGCGGGTTGGTTGGCTGTAGAACCACGTCAATAGGAGACGGTTGAACGGCGTTATCCGGGCGGACTCGCTGTCGGATCGGGCGCCGTTCCGCCTTGTCCAGCGGGCTTCCAACCAAACGATCACTTCGACATTCCTGCATAGGCTATTTTTGAGCAGTCGAGGGTAAAGCACACCCTGTGTAGATACAGTGTCTTTCTCCAGGCTTATCGTTCTCACACAAATCCTTGCTTTAGAGGAAGAATAACGTAAAAGTTAAAAATAAAAACTAAAGTGAGAATAAAGTTATTTAAAATCGGAGATTACATTCTTGTTCGACTTCGTGGCTTAACGACTCCGACACCAACTAATTATTTTTTTGGAAATAAAATAATTGAAAAGAATAACTGCTTAAATCACCAGAACACACAAAAATTAACCAATAAAGCGACAGGCGACATAGAGACGGTTAATTCACGAAGGGAGAAGATGATTGACAGGCCAAAGACAATGTAAAACAAGGCAAAGGAAGCTCTTAAATAAACAGAGTAGCGAAGAGAAATAGGGGGTCAACAGGTCAACAAAAGGAAACGCAACGCAAGAGACCACCGGAGAAAAGATAAACATGAATGAAGAAACAGAGCCTAATGCAAAAGCAATTCGCAAAAATCAAAAATAAGAGTAAAACAGTGAGAAAGATAGCGAAAAATAAAGAGACGGAAAATAAAAGGGCAAAAATAAACAAAAGACTAAAAAAAATCGTGACAATGCGGAGGCTTCCGGAGCAAAGCGACGGGTAGCCGACTAGTTACACTCATGAAAAGAAAGTTTGGAAAGATAAGATTAAAGAAATAGAATTCAAAGAAATATTATCGATAAATGAATATCCTGATGAATTTGTAGGAAGTACAATTAGAGATTTTTTTAAGAATAGCAAATTCGTAAAACCAAAAGAGGATGTGAAAAAAACAAAAAGTTTTATAAAGTGTATAAGTTTGCTATAGGGATTAAAGTGAACAAGCACGTAAAAGATGTGTGCAAAAGTAATGAGACTAAAATTGTTTACCATAAGGATAATACTTTATTCAAAAATAAAAGAACTAGAAAAGAAGATAATCAATTGCACAGAATGGGGTTGTATATGCCTTGAAGTGCAGAGATCGTGGTGAAATATATATGGGAAGTACAGGCCGAAAGGTAAGGGAGAGGGTCAAAGAGCATATGACGGCATACGAGAAAAGAAATGAAAAAGTCTCTGAATGGGCTAAACATTGAATGAACAGAGGTCACTGATCTGACCCGATTGTCTACAACGTCTTGAATGTTAAAGACGAAAACAAACGGTACAAATTAGAGTCATGCTTGATAAATAGTTGCGTATGTATGAATAGAGACAAATCTCTCAAAGTTAACGATGTCTCATTGGGATTACTTAAAAAGTCTTTATTAAAAAACTAGAAAATTAAAGAATATTTAACATTAAAGTAAATGTATAAAAGATTGATTGTCATATCTGTTTGGAAAATCCACATGTCTGTTCATTTATAATGTTATGTTTGTTTTTGATTGTTGTTATTGAATGAAATACCGTAGATTTACTTTGTTGTTTTTATTTTGAAATGTAATACGGTACATTTGTTTAAGATTACTTTGTTTATTTTCATTTGTGTTTACTAGAAAAAGGAAGGTTTTCTCTTTCTTTTTAAATTGTATTTTTTTTGGTATTCCTGAAGAAATCCCCTAATCAGGACGAAATGTAGATAGATATGAAAAAAAGACGTTGAATTTGTTTGAGTCATTTTCTATACAATTAATTTTGTAAACTAAAATGATAAAACAATTTTTAATTTTTAGGGAAAAAAAACATGAACAGGCTTTTTATAAATTAGTGAAAGATAAGTCAGCTTTAGCTGAACATATTACAAAAAGCCCGATCATTTTATTGAATTGAACCATTTTCAAGTATTAGGTATTTCTAATTCTAGAGAAAATTTAATAGAATAGAGTTCTAGAGAAAATTTGATATAATTCGAATTCTAGAGAAAATTTGATATACAGTCGGACCTCTATTTAACGAAACTCTATTTTGCGAACTTTTCTTTGGAACCAAAAACATTTTGCTAATTTCTTCGTAAAATAACCTCCATTTTCTATTGTGCATTTTCTATTTAACGAACTTTTTCGAAGATACAGCTGAGGGAAAAAGAAGAAATTAACGATGATTGATGATTACCTTTCACTTGATTTTGAAGTTGAGACCTCGGAAACACTAACTAAATCGGATATTTTGGACAGTGTGAAAAATAAAAACAATACAACTACGAATTACGATGAAAATGAAGATGATGAAAATGGAAATGATCATGATGCAGAAATCAAAAAACCTTCGTATGATGAAATGCTAAAATCATTTGAAACAATCCGACGCGGATTACAATTTGAAGAAAATACTGAAGGGGTTTTTGGTGCATTGCAAAGATGCGAGACATACAATGAGCGAAAACACTTTTTCCTAATAAAAAAAAAAAAAAAAAAAAAAAATCAGACAAAATTAACAGACTTTTATTAGTAAAATTTAAGTACGCATGTGGTAATGTATGCTTAACGTCATTAAAATATTACTTTTTTTAGTAATATTTATTGTTTATGGATTTTGAATGTTTTATATAGTTTAAAGTAATTTTAAAAGATGAATCTCTATTTAACGAATTTTCCATATAACGAACTTTTTTTCGGGATTTAGCGACTTCGTTAAATAGAGGTCCGACTGTAATTCGAATTCTAGAGAAAATTTTATTTAATTCGTGTTCTAGAGCAAATTTGATGTTTAAAGAGGCTTTGTTTACAGAAATTGTTTATAAAAAAAAAATCAAAGAATTTAATAATTGGGAAAGAAGAAATTCCCGAAATTTTTAAATAATTTTAAGGAAGCTAACAGTGTGATGGCCTGAATATGAACAATAGCATCGGCCAACAAACAGCCTTTTGCAGTAGGATTGTTGGCCGCGAACTGGAGAAGATTATTCATTATACTTTGTTGCATGTTCGTCCCTTCCAAAGAAGTGTATGTATTATAAATGTAAATAGGTAGTTGAAAAATAAGTAATTGAGTTTAAATCTGTTTGAAGTCTTATTTTATGGAGTTAGAAAGGATATCAAATTACTAACAATTGATAGCAGAGCGTGTGGTTTTCAATCTACGGAAACTCGACAAAGTTAGTCCTTGCAAGTTTAGGCCTACCGGAGGATCGTGGCGCCGAAACTCCAGGTGGGACATATAGAACCACTAACAACACAGAACTTTCTAACCTGGCGGGTGCAGATGCGAAATTTCCTCAAGGCACAAAAAGCTCTGGAGAAAACTCATCGTAGGAAATAAGCCTGAAAGATGTAACTTCGACACAGACCACGAACTAAAAAAGGCGTTCGAAGAATGGCAAGATGCGAACGGTGAAGCCATTAACTATATAATGATGAACTTGTCAAAACAAGAATTATATAAATATCTGGTATATGAAGAAGCCAGAACTCTTTGGGAAACGATTGAACAGAGTCACGGGAAGTCAATCGAACTGCTGAGACTAGATGCTACGTTAAAGTTACCAGATTTAACCAAGCAGAAAGACGAGTCCATCAATACCTATATAGACAGGGCTACCGCAATAAATCAGGAATACGAAGTAATGGGCCATAAACATAGTAACCATGAATTGACCAGATTCATTTGCAGAGGACTCCCAAGAAAGGTAGCCCAGCTGTGATGGCGATTGAAACAGAAGAAGACCCATCAATAGATAAGCTTAGAAGGATTCTGAACCGAATCAACCTCCTAGACAAGGATGAAACGCAGGTGTACCAAGAAGAGGAAAAAACCATGATGTCAAACCGCTCACGAAGACACATGAGATTCAAGAAGACTATTTGCTTCGTTTGTTGCCAAGAAGGACATAAAGCGTTTCAATGTAAGCATAGAAAGAATCCTGAACACCAAAAGGTCGACAAGCGAACCAAGGGAAAACAAAATGATAAGTCGGATGGTGCAAGAAGAGCAGTTAATGACAATAAAAACAATAAAGAGACTCTTAATAAATTATGGATAGTTGACTCAGCAGCGACATCCCATATGAACTCAACTGAGGAATGCTTTATCCAAATTAGACCTAATAACCGCCTGATTGAAACTGCTTCCAAATCGGAAGTCATACAAGCCAAAGGAATAGGTAACGTTGATGGGAATTTCTACGTTAGCCAGGATCGAACAAAACCTCTTGTGCTGAAGGACGTACTACATGTTCCCAATCTGTGTACAAACCTTATTTCAGTCGCAAAATTAGACGACGAAGGATTGGAAGTAAACTTCAAACGCCTCAAAGTAACTGTGGCAGACGACAGTGAAAATACTGTGATGAAGGGTAAAAGACAAGGAGACTACTACGTAGTGTGGATGGAAGAAGGACACGAAGCTACATATTCCTCCACTGCAATTGACAAACAGAACTTAGGGCATAAAAGACTTGGACATATAAACCAGAGATTGTGCAGCATCAACAAAGAACGCGGCATAAATTTGACATCAGTAATACAAAAATAATAACAAAAGAATCTGTAGATTTTGCAAGGAAGTGCAAGGAATCCGTTTTCATTGCCACATCTCAACAATGCATCAATGACTGTGTATCGGTGAGAACTATTTTTCAGTATGGATTTAAAAAAAA
>JAFIDM010043523.1:0-21388 GCA_023159025.1 Thereuonema tuberculata
GTGTTGCAGAAACTGAACTACAATGAACACAGATGGTCACTGTGCTGTCCATTTTAAAAGTGTGCGGTATCATATTAGGGCAGCAAAGAGGATATATAAAGTTCCCGTATTTTCTGTGTGAGTGGGACTCTCGGGACAGGGATCGTCACTGGTTAGTGTCTGAGTGACCCAAGAGGAAACAGTTCGTGTCTGGAGAAAAAAAACATTGTAAATCGTCCATTAATTGATCCTCAAGATGTGTTATTGCCCCCTTTACATATTAAATTGGGAATTATGAAGCAGTACGTGAAGAGTTTTGATAGAAGTAGTCCCTGCTTTCGGTACCTCTGTAACTACTGAGGAACACAAACGCAAATCAACACAGCGTTCATTCACATCAAAGTGCAGCAAAAAATAGTGTTCTTGAAATGAGATTCATACAATCCAGCAATGAACATGTTACTTTTTTATATATTCGTTGTAATTTGGTCATGTCCCATTAAACTTATATATATTCTCTATTATGGTGTTTTCTATCGAAATTACAACAATGTGTAAAATTTGGATTTCAAATAGCAAAAAAACTGTATGTGATAGGCAAAAACGGCTTACATATTTGAACTCAGCACACCTAAATTAGGGTAAATCAGCTCTTCAACCTTTTGCCGGAGAAAATTTTTTTTTTTTCGCAGGCCAGTGTAATTCGAACGTCTTTAATTCGAAATCGTGGTTAATTCGAAGATTTCTCTTGGTCCCTTGAATTTCTTATTAAATCAATGTTAAAAAATCGTGGATAATTCGAAGTTCAACTTCCTTAATTCGAAGTTTTTTATAAAAAATTTCGAACCATAAAGACTTTTCGGCGTTTCATCATTAAGAAATTCGACACATGACAACTGAAATCCCCTTCCCGCCACCGTTCCACACGTGACGCTTCAGACGCCATTCGAGCTTCCTGCTGTCAGTGTCACCATGTCTTTCAGTAAACCACGCGTGTACAAGAATTTAACGTTAGTTGAAAAGGTCGCCGTCATTCGCGAGGTGGAAAAGGGTGTGAAGAAGAAATGCCAAATCGCCAACGAGTACGGGAGTACGGGAATTTCGTTGGTACATTAAAGAACAAACCAACGTAAGTGAAGCTGTTTTCCTTTCACTAAACATGCTTGATGATTTTGCTAATCTTAAGCGACTGAATTCTACAAAACAATCAGACATTGCACAATTTTTTTAAAAACTATAATTTTCTGTATTGAATGTAATATATACTGTAGCTTACGTAATATAAATCTTAATTTGTTTACATACATATAGTGTTTAAGTCTTTCATACCATGATCTTTCTGAATAAATATTTACTTATTGACAGAATAATCTTTTCAAGCATTTAGTGGACCTGAAATCTCTATATATAAAAATGAATGTATCTTTCTTTCTTTGTCTGTCCTTTATACACTCCTAGGCCCTTTGACCTATCTGGACCAAACTTTGCAGAATTACTCTTTAAGATCCTGCGGAAAAGATAGGCTACCTTAGAACCTGGAAACACCACCCCCAGGGGTTGAAAAGGAGTGAATTCCACACAAATATTGTTATGCAACAATTGGAGCTCGGCGACAATGACAACTATACCCATAGTGTTTTGCAACAATTGGCATGAAACTATTGTTGTGCAACAATTGGCATGAAACTATTGTTGTGCAACAATTGGACCTAAACTATGGTTGTGCATAATAGCGACATAATGAATAATAGTGAATAATGATCAGATGAATTTTTACGAACTAGAAAAGGTCTGACGTGATAGGATTATGATGTTACAAAATTCGAATCTCGAACTAGGGGTATAAACGGGACAGAGAAAGGGGTGGAAAATCTTCTATTTTCTGATCTCTATATTATTTTCATATCTATGAATGTCGAGTTACAAAGTTCAAATAACATGGAACTAGGAGTGTACACTGGGAGGACGGTGAGTGGATGAGCAAACATGGTTCAAAGATACTTCTACGAGGGTTTCGGGAAAGCTATAGATTTATAATGAGATCAGACCTTTTGAATTGTTGTTGTTTTTTTTGTTTTGTTTTTGTACCAACCGGGAAAGTTTCGAAATGATCTCGCAATTGCAATTTCTTTATCATACACATTTGGACATTTGTTTTTTGTAACCCGAACGAAGAACGTGTCTTTCCGCTAGTTAAAGTTAAAAGATGTAACTTGTTTAATTCGAAGTCTTGGATAATTCGAAGTTTTGTAGTGGTCCCTTCAGCTTCGAATTATCCAAGTTGCACTGTATATATTTTCTCTGAATGAAAAAGTTTACGTGAGATTTTTGTTGACCCCCCCCTCCCCCTTGGTGAGATTTGGCGAGATTTTGCCGGACCCCCCCCCTTTTGACCTCACGTAATTAATGGACGACCCCAAAGCTAAAACAATTGAAATTACTAATAAATACATGACTTGTTACATAAATGTTACTCAAATTCTCTATTTCTTAATCCTTCAGATCGGCAAGTTTCTTTCCTGCATTTGTCTCTCCTGCAGTACTTTTTTCTTCTTGAGAGAAGAAAGAAGCTAAAAGAAAATTTTTTACTGGATAAGCTAATGAGGAGAAATTTAAATTCCACCACTAAAATATGAGCTTATTTCATTGTCTCTCAGTCAGAGGAAAAAGTACAGAATTAGTTAGAAGGAGGCCGCCAATTATCTACTCCTGCACAGAACGTACCCCTGTACATCAATCTGGCTGTGAGACAGACACATGGGAACATACATGTATACATCTTACCGGCTTGAAGGGTTAATTTAATACATTATGTTTGTGAAAATCTTGGCAACAAACTGTCAATATCAAATCTTGAATCTGATGAAGACATTCAGTTCCAGAAAAATAAAGATCTCAAGCAATATTTTCAAACTGAAATCATAATTTTCTAACTATAAGATTTATAAGTGCTTTTGAATAATTTCTTAATTGAAAATCAGATAGCTGATCTAAATGTGGGGAGTTAGAAAATTTGCTCTGCAACCAATAAAATGCCAAAAATGGACACAAGAAAATTGTTTAAGATTTTGTTTAAAAGATAAATGGCCAAAAATACAGCATTGTCCATTACAGGAATAGTCACAAAATGATGTCCAGTCAGGTCTGTCGCGTGGGCAGGGCGATCGCCCTGGGCACTGTGGCAACAGCAAAGGAGATTCCGGTTTTTTTTTTGGTTGTTGAATTGGAGATTGATGGGGCGCCTGACGAAATCTTCCCCATGGCGCCGCGGCAACAGCAACAGGAGATTCCGGTTTTTTTTTTGGGTTATTGAATTGGAGATGCCGTTTTTTTTTTATTTGGTTGTTGAATTGGAGATTCAGGGGGCGCCTGACGAAATCTTTGGATTTTTTTTTTCTTTGCAGAGAGCAAAACAAATATACTACTTAGGTGTAACATCCAAATGGATCTTAATTGTTAGCAAGATGAACAGGTGGCATCAACATGTGGCAAACAAATGCCATACAGAATAATTATATTGAGCAACAAAAGGGTATCTTTTTAGGATATTTTTTTAAAATATCAATAAAATGAAAAGCGATTCCTGCAAACAGTCATAGTGCTTGTGAAGAAGTTAGGCAAAGAACTTCTTATTTTTTGATAATTATAGAAAATTTTCAAGGAAAAAAGATGAACAATTCTAAAAAGCACATTTAATGAAGTCAGAATATTTGTTTAGGAATGGCAAAACCTCTTCTTATATTTTAAGAAAAACTGAATCAGAGCTTTAACGTATTTATTTCATTAATAAAAATAATCTGGATATAAAATTTAAAATGGAAAAAGAGGAAGAAGGAAGGTTAAATTTTCTGGATGTGTGTTTGATTAAAAAGAGCAATAGTAATTTGTACCTTAAACATTACCAAAAAGAATTTCAGAGTGATCATACTTTAAATTTCAAATCTGTTATTATTGACAACTACAATCAAAGATTAGATAGAAATTCAAGTTGTGAATCAGATTTTAAGAAGGGAATAGAAAATATCAAGAGGATTTTGAAGAAAAATGATTATGAGAATAGATTTATAAATAAAGCAATAAATGATTATGATAACTAAATAGGCTTAAACGTGCGTGGAATGAAATAAAAAATGGAAATTAAAAAAAAAAGTAAGTGCGTTTTATTCAAGTGCTTTTTTGATGGTGTTGTAGCTGAGTGATGTAAATAGGGATGTGGCATCTAATGAGTAGATGCGTTTTATTCATTTCCATTTTTTATTGATTATGATAAATTTAAGATTAAAGAATTGGATAGGAGCAAAAATAAAGAAACCTTATTTAAATAATAATAGTTGGGTTTTAAAGAAGATTTGCAATAAATTTGAGATAAAGATAGCATTTAAGTATAACAACAAATTGAAGAATATCTTGTGTCATAAGGTAAATGCGAATGAACATAATATTGATATGGGATTAATTTATGAATTAGAATGCCAAAATTGTGGTAAAATTTATATTGGAGAAAGCAAAAGAACGACCCCGGAAAGGGCCCTGGAGCATGTATATTGCGTTAAAAATAAACTGAGATAAATCAGACATAGCAGATCATTGTGATAAAAAAGGGCATTGTATTAAGGATGAAGTCAAAATTTTGATGTTAGAAAAAGATGGTAAAACAAGGAAGTTATTAGAAAGTCTGATTATAAGAAACACAAGAAATATAAATTTTAACAGAAGAGGTAGAGAATGTTTTTGTATACTTAATGAAATGGTAAGAAATTGTGTGAACAAAAACAAAAAAGGAGTAATAATCGAAGAGTTCAAACAATTGTGATTAACGTTAATTGAAATAATAAAATGTTTGTAGCATTTAAGGACGAAAAATGTTTAACAACAACTATGTCTAAGATGTATAATTGAATGACATAACCTAAACATGCATTGTTACCATCAAAAAACTTGAAGAAAGGAATTTCATATTAAATATACGTTTTAATATAGTAATAGGCGTTGCAGAAGTATTTATTTTACAAATATGTTAAGAAGCAGATGGGAATTGAAGAAGTATGGTACTGTAACTTAAGGAATTACATCAATGTCCACATTACATGCTCCAAGAGAAGGAAATTCATTTTATTTATTTACAAATCAATCATTATTATCCGCCGACTCCAATCCTGCAGATTCGCTTATCTGCTTCTATAAAAGCCAGACAAGCTCCATGAAGGGAAAAACTGCTCTCTTGTTCCAGTAGCTTCTGTTATGGCAGTGGGACCCCATGTCATTCTGATAATACTCAACTGTTCAATATTTAATGTTGTTTTTGTGATTAATTTTTATTAAATTTCAACAATGACAAGCAAAGAGAAGTGCTAATGAAAGTGTTTCAGCAAGTGCTGCTAAGAGCAAATGTGATGAGCCTAATCGATACAATGCATGTGCTCGATTTGCTTTATTATGGAATTTCGGTAGCAAAAGTATAAAGCGAAGAGGGTCCACAGATTTTAATCTACTGTTGCAAGCTATGAAGAACAAATGAAGCAGAACAAGAATAGACATGAAACAAAAGCTATCCAAAAGTGAATTTACAGACAGGAATAAAATAAATAAATAAAAATGAAATACCTGGGCTGGAAACTTGACCCCTCATTTTATTTGTACAAGGAAAGTCCTAAAATAATACAAAAAACATTAAGCTTTCTGTCCAGTCAATATTACAAATTATTAAAACAAACAATATGAACATGAATTAACAACTGTTTGAATTTTATACAGACCTCTAAAGAAATCACATCTAAAGAATTTATGACATTAAAGCACACATTAGGAGCAGAGGTAGATCTATCACGATGTCCCAATGGTGGAGGATTTGGACGGGGTTGAGAGCCTATCCGGCCTGGCCCAGGTCCTGGCCCCTGAGGCGTTGCTACAATAGGTGTTCTAGGATACAAATATACTGGAGATGGATTGTATCCAGCAGGATTTGCTAAAAGACTGAAAAAATAAAGAAATAATTTCTTATACTTCATTTGTCATACACACTATTAACTGAATTAAAGTTTAATCAGTTAATATTTGTAGCAAAGTTGGAGACTGATCTGTTCTAAGGATGGGAAATGTTTCATTTTAATATCTTTTTTGGGTTAAAATAAATTCAACAACAACATGATATTTAACAAACCTACTTTAATTTTTTATATTAGAGCAATATTTTTCATTATTATTTACAGAATATATATTATCTTATATCTTTCTGTATTTTATGAATTTACTTACTGCTTATAAATATTGCTTTCTTCAACCCTAACTTGTTGGCAAAGAGCTGGAACTCCAGCAGCACAGCGCTGATGAAATCTGTATCCACAAGTCTGACATCGAAATCCATGAAATAGTAATCGTCGGCAGCATTCACAAAATGCCAGTGTGAAAAATGTCTTCCTCACCTGCACAAACCATGCAATATAAATAATTAATAGTACTGAAATAGACAGAAATAGATTTTACAATAGCCTATATAAATAACGTGCAGCAAATTTTATG
Organism: Thereuonema tuberculata; assembly: GCA_023159025.1. NCBI lineage: Eukaryota > Metazoa > Arthropoda > Chilopoda > Scutigeromorpha > Scutigeridae > Thereuonema > Thereuonema tuberculata. The sequence goes on from JAFIDM010043523.1 coordinate 6,499, forward strand.
AATATCAATCTTTATTATAGTGGTGAGCCTACAAAATCTTTTTTTTTTTGTAGGGATAAGTAAAACCAAAGAATACTACAATTTATTTCATCTTCATTCTTTACAAAATCACAGCTCTTCCTCTGGCACCAAAGAAAGAAAATAGATCGAATTTTATGGCTTATGAAAGACCTTTTAAATGCGAATTACAAAATTTTTATATGTAAATGAAGTGATAAGTGTTTAAAGGAAAATAAATTCAGTTATTATAACTCAAATTTCAGAGGTACAGTAATTTGAAAACACAGGACTAAGCATATTATAACTTCAAAACTTGTAACAATTCACACACAAAAAAAAAAAAAAATCTTATTGCATTGCATAACTATATTTTAATGGATATTTTGTATAAGATTTTTTTGTCCAAAGGGATAAAAACAAAAGTCATCATTCTATAAAGCACCAATTAATTTATTAAGCCTTAATGTCGCTTGACTGCCTAGCAAATCCACAACTGGCAGTCAAACTTCCCTGCAGAATTTAACCCATTATCTCTCCGAAATTATACAAAAATTAAAGAATGATTTCAAATATAATTAGCAACAGAATCTCATCAAGATTAAAAAGACTTGTTTTTCTTAGAATCATTTTTATTGAATGGTGAAAACAGAATAAATGTAATCCTTCCTTGAGCTTTTGAATGTTTAATTTGCAGGCAAACAATCTTTGAGGTTTACACTTTATTGAAATAAACATTTAGTTTTCACTCGTCAAAGCCTCTTAATGGAGGTGAAACTGGTCGTGTCCTCTGTATCTTTTTTAATGTGTTAAATGTTTTTTTAAACTAGTCAAGTGTGTTCGCCTTTTTATTTATTATTTCATAAATTATGCACGCACGTTAAATTTTATTAAAAAAAAAAAAAAAAAAAAAACATTTAATTTTGTTTGTATCTTTTGTGAATTAGGTTAATTTCAATCCAATATGGATAATGTGTTGTCCTAAGCAGAAGCATCTATTATATCATTACGTAAGCGCTCTGAAGAAACTTGGACAGAATAGACTACATGTGTACGAGATAAAGCACTATAATAATATACTTACAAAGTTATGTGAAATACTTGTAGTGATTGGAAAGGTATCAATCATTTTGACTTCTATTTCCTTTCCTTCAAGTGTGGCTATATCAGCTTCCCAATCTATTCTAAATCTGTAAATTAAAAAAATGAAATAAAAATAAAATAATTTTTTTTAACTAAATGAATATTTTATTTATTGTAAACTTACTCAACTTCATTAAGTTTCAATCAATTTTAACTTCTGGAAATTCGTAAATGAAACAAAACTCATTTCTCTTTGTTTTTGGTCAGAAACTGACATTTGATTGCGATTTGAGTTTATTCCCCAAACTATGCCTAAAATTTCATTTGGTTAGGTTTAGCTTACAGATTAAATTTGTGATTTTACTCTTTTTTGGGAAAAGCTCCAATGCATGTTTAAGAATCTTAGTAAACTTGATTTATGTTCTTCTTGCAAGATTTGCAGAAAGAGCTGAATAGAAGGAATCCTTGCTCAGGCAACAATTATGTCTCCACTGAAACAATCTCAGTAAATAGTCTTTGTTTATATAGAGAGATTGATAGTTCTCATCTTCAGTGTGGAATGTCAGTAGAAACAATAACAGTTCTTCTATAACTTAATAAAAGAATATTCGATAAAGACAATTCTGAGAAGCATCAAATATTAGTCACTTCAAACACTGTGCAAGGTTCACATGAAGCAATGGTCCATATAGCAATCTTAGGTGCGAAACTGTCCCTGTGATCTCACAAACTAACTCCTCTCATTTAGATCAAGGATATTTTTTTTTATGAATCCAATTTGCAACAAGCTGATTTTCAACAAATTAGCAACCTATGAATAAAATGCTGTATCCGGAAAATTTACTGAAGTAGCTCCAAATTCAGAAAATGACCATAATCTATTATTAAATTAACACAATTTTAACATTTCTTCATTAATAACTTGCAAATGGAAGTTATTTAATAAGTTCAAAAAGTGAAGGAGCCATGCCATCGCATGTTTAAACTTATCTGATTTTGCATCCAATCCCTATTGAGAAAATTCTTACAAAGTTTACTGGCAAGATTTAAAAAACATTACATATGAATGTTAGAATCATTGATTTTCCTAAAACAGTGGCGCCCAACCTACGGCCCGCGAAGGTGTTACATGTGGCCCGCTGTTTTATTCGGGTTTTTTTTTTTTTTGGTCGAAGAACCTGGAGATTCCTTTTTTTTTTGGTTGTTGAACATTTTTTTTTGGTCGAAGAACCTGGAGATTCCTTTCTTCTTTTTTTGGTTGTTGAACATTTTTTTCTTGGTCGAAGAACCTGGAGAATCCTTTTTTTTTTGGTTGTTGAACCTGGAGATTCCTTTTGTTTATTGGTTGTGGCCCGCGAGATTCACAGCAAAGTCAATTTTGGCCCCCAGATTACAAAAGGTTGGGCACCACTGTCCTAAAAGAACAATCATTCTCCAAGCAAAATACGACAAGTTAAGGAACTATCAATATTTCTTTCTTCTTGTATCTTTCTCTGACAAAATTAGAGGATACCAAAATAAAAGTAGATTTAGGTAGTACTGGAGTAGCATATACACTAAAATGTAGAGATTGTAGGATGGTATATTACAGAAATATGGGAAGGATACTGATTGAAAGGGTAAATGAACATGTGTCTACAGAAATAGCAGCAGAAATCTATCTGAATGGGCTGAACACTATATACAACAAGTACAATCCTGAACCAGTAGTAACACTTTAATGTAGGATAAAGGACAGAAGAGAAAGGTGTATTAAGGAAGCACTAATAACATTTAAGTTTCAAATGTGTTAACAAGGACAAAGGAATTTACATAAGCTTATTTAAGCCAGGTTTAAAAAATGTATGTGGGTCTGGTAGCCTGGTGGGCAATCTTAGACTGCAGATTGTTGGTGGCGGGTTAGATTACCAGCCTCGGTGGAGGTGGAGTTTTTTCCACGCTCCATTCTCCTTCAAACGGGTCCTAGAGGTCTACCCAGCCTCTGTTGAATGGTTACCAGGTTTCTTTCCCGAGGGTTAAATGCAGGCATGCAGACTTTGGTCTAACCACCTTACCTCACACAACCCCCAGGGCCACATAGGCCTATAGTGGGACACTAACTTATAAAATGTAGAAAGATTTTTATACCTGGAAATTTTTTACAAACAATTTCAATGTCATATACGTCAAATGTACATATTGCCATCATGAAGATCAAAGATGTTGTTAAACATTGTTAATTCAAAATTAATTCAAATTTAACAGATTTGTAAAAATCATATCCGAGGGGAGATCCATAGGTGCGACAGAAGATGAAATATTTAAGAAAGAAATATGGATAGTTAAAAATATGTGATTTCTTTAGTAATTTAACAAATTAAAAATTAAACGATTGAACTGAGTTTTCTCTAAATTTGTTGTACTTTGCAAAATCAACAGAGAATCAAAACTAAAGGTAAAGGTGACTTAAATAACAAATTTGTTTATTAAGTTAAACTTTTTCAAAAATATAAGATAACCAAAACAAAACATTCGCCTATAGTTTTTATTTTTAGTTTATGGTGAATATTTGTTTATAGATGGGAAACACTACATGAATGTTCTTTAATATACCAATAACAATAATAGCTTTAAAATAAAAAAAAAAGTTATCATTTTTCAGCAGTTGTTCATAAAACTAACATTCTTGCATTTTTACATAAGACAAATGAGAGTTACGCTTACTTTAAGGTAAAATTCTTATATTCATTTTTTTTCCCTGTAATAATCCTTCTTCACCTTGAAAGCAGTTTTTAATCAATTAGCAGTTTAAGTGTAAATATAAAATATGACCCCACCCCCCCACCCAAAGTGAAAATCTGTTCTACAAATACTGCTTTTGCTGCTCATTTGAAATGTGTAATAATATTTTAAAAAAATCATTTTTCTACCCATGCAGTTGTTGACTTATTACAAGCTATTATTATAAATTAAATCTATTTATAAGGACCCTTAATATACACAGGAAAAAAAAAAACCAACAACAAAATAGTTTTAAAATACAATTTTAAAAAAATGTACGATCATCAGTGATTATAACTAATTCTCCTAAAAAACAGTAACTATACTAGAAGGTTCTTATAAGGAGGGTTTCAGAAATTAGACCAAAATTGGATCATTTTTTAGTTATATTGTTGTTGCAGCAAATGAGCAATAATCTTATAGGTATTCAACAGACGGCATGCTAACCAATTTAAAATTTGTTTTTTTAAGATAATTCTAAGATCTTTTTAAGAATTGTTAAAAAAGGAGCAGAATTTCAAGATCAACAATATTTTAGCTCCAAAGCTTTTAATGCAGGCTTAGTGTCCTACAATATTAATCGACGTAGATCGAAGAATATAGACACATCAATTTTTTTTTTTTTTTTAACTTTTTCCAATCTAAGAACAATAAAATTCAAATTAATTTATTTCTAAATTTTAAAATAAAAATCAGGGAATTATACATTCAGATAAAATCCAATTGTTAAAACAACTAGAGTTAAATATTCCTGACATTCTTCAAGCCTATGCAATCTTCAGCATTCTAGAGGATCTTTCTCATCCAATTTATAAGCAAAGTAAAATTCAAATAATTTTACATAAATCAAATAAACAACTTACCTTGCTTCATCTTTGGTAAAAACCAAACATGTTTCTGGTTTCAATCTGCGCAACTTCATTGCTTTGTTTAAAGCTTCTCTAACAGTTTGTCCAGGTCTAACTTGAACCTGGGGAGGAAAAAAAAAATCCATTTATTATCTTATATAGATCTAATCTTGGAATGAAGGTGGTTGAGTTACAGGAAACAAGAAAGCTATGGATAAAAGCTTTCTTATCAGTATTTTTGTTTTTTAAATAAATTTATTGCTATTTTAAGTTAGCCAAGCTTCTTGGGTTTTCTTTATTCCCTTCTGTGATAAAATATGAATTCTTTCCTTTCTGAGTATAAAAGTTTTCATTATATCCGATTTCTTCTGCAATCGGTTCTATGCTTCAAGAATTACATCAAATAAACTTAATTGCTTTTCTATTTTTTTAAAAATGGAAGTCTTTTAAAAAGAAGTAATTCTTTTGTTTTACTTTTATTATTATCATTTGATCAAAGTCATATAAATTATTGCAAATATGAAAACGGCTTATTAAGCCATCATTCATCAGCTGCTTTGAAATATATTGTAATCCTATGTAGGGCATTTGCTGATGTCAGCTACTGAACCAGAGTGCAGAATTTATTAAGAATTAACAATTAACAATTCAGATTTACTTCACAACTTCAAATATTTTTTTTTCTTATTTTATTCTTGATATCCTGAATATATGAACAGCAATCAATCAAAAAGACTGAAATTTCCAAAATGAATTGTATCAAATAGTTGCCAAACTTTTACAGCTTCAGGGACACTTTCTAATTGCAGAAAAAACTCGCACACATCTGCTATATTAAAAAAAAAATGACAATGAAAATTGTCTTTTAGACATGAAAACTTCTGATTTTTTATTTCGAACTAAGAATACAAATTTAACTGCACTTAGTACACAAGTATAGGCTTGCGTTAAATCACAATGTAGTTGCCAGACATCATGCCTTCACTAAAAGTAATTTTTAAAGATGATACAAATAAAAATGACATCCAAATTTTTAATATTTATATTTAACATTTAGTTTTCCTTCCTACTATAGATGTAACATTCCCCATTCTTTGTTTAGGGGAACCATTGATATAAAATTTAAATTTCTCATCATTTCTCTCTTCATTTCATTTTAAACATTCCCAAATAAACTCAAACTGAGTCCAGCAATTACAAGCTTCTTAAAAAATAATGGTCTAAAGATATGAAGAATACAACTCTAAAATTATTCAAAATTTTTATTTAAAATTTAAGGATACCCATTTATTGTAAAGGAATAAAAAAGTCAAATTTTTTTCTTTCAATATATATATATCGCCGTCCTACTGTGAAAACCAAATAAGTCAAAATTTTTCGAAAAGTATTATATTTAATGCAGTTTAAGATGGAAAACCTTGTATATTGCCTATATTGAATGCTAAAAAAAATGGTAAAACTGATCATTATAGCACTCCAGTAGTGAAAAAAGAAACCACATAAATCAAATTTTACAGTTTTTTGTGACTACTGTAAAATCTGGTTTGACTTAAGTGGTTTTTCACAATAGGATGATATATATAAGCTAAATAATACCAATAATAATAACACCAAACTAAATAATACCAACCGTTGTCCGCTGTTGATTGGGTAAATGTGCTCTAACAACAGATTTCAAAGGGGATTTAGGAGTAATCCTTGGACTTCCCTCAGGTACCATACTTTCTGAAATTGAGTAATATATTTTTTAAAATGATCAAATTTTAAAAATTATCAAGAGTTTAAATACACTTCAGCACTCTTCAAGTTCTGCTAACCCGTTTTTGATTTTGTACATTAATTTTTGAAGCAATATTATTTGTTTTTACTTAAATCATTTTCAAAAGGATGGAAAAAAAAAATGAAAACAGAGGATTGCTAATTTGAAAACTACATTTCTCCTTGTATTCACATTATAGAACAGTGATAACTATATTACATGAAATAGACTTCTGTATGTTCTTTTTTAATTCAGCCCGGTTCAACATTGAATTACACTGCATTATATATTTCACTTTGATAATTTTAACTGGAAACTGGGGAAAAAAACCAAACTATTCCTTCAATATCTCACTACAGGAAGAAACAAATCCAAATCATGACAGACAAGTAGAAAGAAATAAACATTAAAAAACAAATCAAAAAGGCAAAAAAAAAAAAAAGATCGTTTACGTTTTCTTTAAATTTGTCCCTCAATGTTTAAAATTAGAATAGTTAGAATGACAATACTTTAACTAATTAGGATAACTGACAGGGTTGATAGATACCCTGTAGATGAATTCTGAAAAGCTATAACTCAAAGATGTTGCTTAGCAATACTGAACCAAAAACAACACTCTAAAACCTGAGCCAATAGGGGAGTTTCTAGTTTTTTAGGGAAAAAATAAAACCAAAACAAGCACAGTAAAGTATAAATGAAGACTGCAGGAGAACCCTTTGATTTGAAAAAATATTTACAATAGGTTAAAAAAATTATAAATGTTATAAATGTTGACGATTTGCAAAAAAAAACAAAAACAAAAACAAAAACAAAAAAAAAAAACATGTACGATGTCGTAACTTTCCTTCATCGCATACAGCTAAGTTGCACGAATCTTGCTTGTTTCGGAGTAATGTGTGTGTTCGCGAAGTTTCATTTCTAAAGAGCAAATGGTTGGGATTAGTCAATATCCTACAAATTTCTTAATGGACACATTAACTGAACATTAATTGAATGCTATTCCAATTCTACATTAACTTTGTATTTTTGTTCTGGATTAAATATCTGATTAAAATATATTTTTTTATAGCTTTCATAATTATTGAAACTGTAATTAAGTAGTTAGGCCTATTTCTGCTGTGATGAGTGAATCTCGTTGAGAAACATTATCAAGATAGATAAATAATTTCTATTCTCTATGTCGTTTTATATTTAATTTAAAATAATATTGAAATGAAACTGAAGATTCACCTACTGACTTAACTCTGCACGAGAAATAAAAAAATAAAAAAAACAAACAGTACAGGACTTTGGACAAATTTGCTTGATAAAGCAAATTATTGTTTTGTATAAATTAGAAACTAGAATAAAAGAAAAATTCCAATTTCCTACAATTTCTTTTTGTTTGTATTTATGATATTTTTTAAGCAAATCGAATGATGTTACAAGTGGATCGACCTCCCTCATATAACTTTGTACGGGTCTAGAGTGGTTGGCTTTCTTATAGAATCGAGAAACTTCGCAAAAGAAACTGCAAAATAAATCAAGGCTATTTCCACCCCCACCCCCTACTAACCGTGATTTCATGTTTATATGACATTTCAACATTTTTTTTCTAATTAAAATAAAATTTGGAAACAAAAAGGGTCAATCCAAACCAAATGACCCAGCACTGGTTGCTAGACAATTTAAAAAAAAAAAAATATATATATATATATTTACTGTTGTTACCCCAATGCATTAGTTTAAAATAGGCATTTTTTTTTTTATTTGACTTCCTTTAAAAATGGCATCCATTTTTGTTTCATAGCTTCCAGGCATTTTTGGTCTTTGCAGACAATTGCAATAAATTTGATTACTCAGCTAAGAAAAATGAAAGACAGCTTTGGTAAAATGCATTATTTTCAGCACATTTCAAGCTACATTTTATGTCCTATACCTTTTTATCGTATCTCTAATGCAAATGTCTGAAATTTAGAGCCTAAACTTATATTCGCTTTTGAACAAAAATCAAAGTTAAGGATTTTTTTTTTGAAAGTTAGCAAAGCTACGATTTATTTAGAGGAAAGATATACATCCAAATGTTTAGCAAAAAATATTTCAGCTCTGTTACTGGCTTCCTCTTTTAGTTAAAGCTCTTTTTTCTTTTTTTAAGACCCAATATCTCTGGTGGGGGACTTAATAAAAATTTGATATTTACAGTATAAAGAGTACTATATGATAGGTAGCTGTAAAAAATTTTGAGTTTGATATTCCATGGAGAACAAAATTACAGCATGGGGAAGTTAGTGAAAAATAGACAAAAATTGACACTAGGCCTATTACAACACTACTTGTACAATTCAATGTTTAATAAACCATTATACATTTGTTACAGTTAATAGTTACATTAAATGTGTTTTAAAAAGTCCATTAACTTATTAAATTTTTTTAAACATCATTTTAAAATTCAAATAAAAAAAAAAAATAATGCCTGTTTTGAACTACTCATGCATTGGGGTAACAGTAAAAAAAAAATCATTTTTTTTTTAAAATGATCAAGCAACCAATTAATTTTATATATATATATATAATACTATATTTAATCAATTTTAAGTTAGCCATTTCCTCCTCCTCACTAACTCAGAACTAAAATCAATTTAGAAACTTAGAATCAATCTCAAAAAAATTGCTTTGGTTTAAATTTGTAAAAAAACAAACCAAAAACGTCTGTCACTTCAGTCTCTATAGGCCCTTGATCTCCGTTATGATTACCAAGGTCTTCATGGTTCTTAGCTCTGTATCTCCAGCATCATACACAGTCTTTTTAGATAGAAGTAGTTCCTATTCTTGATGTAGCCATCTCTTTCCCAGTCTGCCAATACTTCTCTTGCCTTTTTGTTGTTCTTAGTAGATTTTCCGTGCTGTTCTATCAGATGGCATTCTTTCCACATCTTCCAGACCTCTGATGTTGTAGTGCTCGATTTTCAGAGGTTAGGCTTGGTTTGTTTTAATTTGCCATTCATTGTTTTCATTTATTGAACCATAAATTTTCCATAGGATTTTTCTTTCCACATATCTAGCCCTCCTCCTTTCTTTGTAAGACTTCCTATCCATACATAACAATAGGCCTTATTAGCCATTCCATATAATGTCAATTTCAATTTACACTTAGCGACTTCAAAGGGTTAATAAATGCAAGATAGCATTTGTTCCTCAGTCACTTCACTGTTCTCATTTAGAACAAAGCAAGACAAATTTCAATTTGCTTACTTCTAATTAAGTTGTATCTTCATATCTGATTATATTTTTTGTTATGTATTTGGTTTTATCTTGGTTCATTTCTAGTCCTATTTCTCAGCCAGTCAGTTGTAGCTGTCCAAGTCAGTCATTCACTATATTTTTTTATCCTACCTACAAGAACCACATCATCTGCAAAAGCTAGATTTTCAATGATCTATTCAGAATAGTACTTCCAGGATTAATTTCAACATTCCTAATTGCATATTCTAAACAAAATCATAGATAAACAATCACCTTGTCATCCTCATCTTCTGACTTGAAGAACATCAGAAAATTGCTTTTGATTCTGGACTTTACATTTGTAGTCCTTCAGTAATCTCTTACAAGTACAAGGTTTGCAGGGCTTTTCGTATCCCTCATTATCTGACAGAGCTGTCATTTGCTTATCTAAAATCATCATAAAGTTCATGAATACTGATCCCACCCAAAACATTTCATGTAAAATAAGTTGCAAAGACTCACATGCTCATAACGCTTTCACTGTTAAAAAGTTATCAGATCTCATGTAGAGCCAAGCCCCTAACTCTAAAAACCCTATATCTTGGTCAAAAAGTATGGTTGGTTGGTTGGTTGGTTGGTTGGTTGGTGTTTAATGGCGCAAAAGCAGCTGCGGCTAAGCTGCGCCAAGAAAGGTAAAAAAGAAAAGAAAATGGAATGAAGACTAACTACATGTATCTAGCTAAAAAAGACAAAAACAAGAAAAGAACAGGTAGTGTGCAAAGTAAGATAATAGGATATACGTAAAATGATAGGTATTTAGAAGAAAAGTAAAAAATCTGAGAATTACAATAGAGTGGCAAGGCCACATTGATGAATGAAGTATAAAACTGATGAAATGGGTAAAAGATCATTATCATTTAAAAGCAATGAAATATGAAAAGGAACATGAAATTTAAAAAGAGGATAAAAGCACTGACGACGATGTTGAGTAAAAGCAGGACAGTCAATTAAAATATGATGGACGGTTAAAACAACGTTGCACGTAGAACACTGGGGAGGTGGCCGATTGAGCAATAAGTAGCTATGTGTCAGTCTTGTATGGCCGATCCTCAGACGCACCAGAAGAACATCCTTCCGGCGAGTTGGAAACAGTCGAGTGGCAGGAGAGGATAACGAAGGACTGACAAGACGAAGTTTATTGCCGTGAAGAGCATCCCATTCGTGTTGCCAGGCAGATCGGAGACGAGAACGTATAAGTGCGTAGATGTCAGAGGCCGGAGTGGAGATCCGTCGCAAGGGTAAACTAGCAGCAGACTTTGCGAGAGAATCAGCGTGGTCATTGCCGACAATGCCGACGTGGCCTGGGATCCAGCAGAAAATGATAGTGCAACGGTGAAAACGCTGTAAAAAATCTAAAATGGATAAAACAAAAGGGTGACCCTTCAGGGTGTGACTGCACAGTGCCCGCAAAGCGCTCTCAGAATCACTGTAGATAAGTGTGTGCGTAAACTTCTCCTGCAAAGCATACTGTAAAGCTAGGAAGATGGCGTAAAGCTCAGCAGAAAACACAGATGCCTCAGAAGGAAGATGAACAGCACGACTGAAAGTAGCAGTGTAAAAAGCAGCTCCAACATAATCTGCACCTTTAGATCCGTCGGTATAGAAGATGTTGAAATCAGAGTGACGGGACAAATGATCTTGATGCAGAGACTGAAAGACTGTCGAGGGAGTGTTGGTTTTCGCAAAAGTACGAAGAGAGAAATCACAGGTGGGGAGAGGATATTTCCAATGCGCGGATGGTGAAGTAGGTAGAGTGGCAATGTGAAGGTCGGCGAGCTGTAGTGTATTAAGCCAAGTCGTCACCCGATGTCCAAACGGTGGTATAATGGAAGGACGATTGGTGAAAAGACGTCGTTGACGAGGACGACACACACATTGATAAGCAGGATTATTTGGAAGTGAAGAAATACGGGCGAAATATTGGAGAGACAAAACTTGTTGACGAAAGTGCAGGGACGGTTCCAGAGCCTCTGCATACAGGCTGGGAATCGGTGAAGTACGGAAAGCACCGAGGCAGAAGCAGAGGGCCTGATGGTGTACAGGATCAAGTGTCCGAAGGACAGACGGTCGCGCAGAGCCATAGACAATGTAGCCATAATCCAATTTGGATCGAATAAGGGCTCGGTAAATGCGCAACAAGGCCAAGCGATCACCACCCCATTTGGAATGCGAAAGCACTTTGATACAATTTAGTTTTAAAAGACACCGTTTCCGAAGGTCAAGTATGTGATCCTTAAAAGTCAATTTCTTATCAAAAATGAGGCCTAAAAATTTATGCTGAGACACACATGGAAGTGAGACGCCACCAAGAGTCAGCTGCGGATCAGGAAAAATTCCCTGACGTCGAGTGAAATGGACACACACAGTCTTGGATTGTGAGAAAGTAAAACCATTAGAAACACTCCAAGTCTGCAACTGATGTAGAGCTAACTGCAGTTGTCGTTCAATCAGACGCAAATTAACAGAACTGCAAGAGATCTGTAAGTCGTCAACATATAAAGAGTGGTGAACTGACGAAGGCAAAACAGAAATGATGCCGTTAATCTTTACAGAAAAAAGGGTAACGCTCAAGACACAGCCCTGTGGTACTCCGAGTTCTTGAGGATAACATGTAGAGAGCGTAGATCCTAGACGTACTTGAAAGGTACGATTCGCAAGAAAATTGCGAATGAAAATAGGCATGTGACCACGAAGGCCGTAATGATGAAGATCTTGTAAAATGCCAAATTTCCAGGTGCGATCGTATGCCTTCTCCAAGTCAAAGAAAATGGAGACGAGGTGTTCTCTATTAACAAATGCAGTGCGAATAGCATCTTCCAAACGTACAAGATGGTCAACCGTAGAGCGATGCTGCCGGAAACCACACTGTGTGGTAGCGAGAAGTTTATTGGCTTCAAGATACCATTGAAGGCGGCGATTTACCATTCGTTCAAGCGTCTTACATAAGCAGCTAGTGAGGGCAATGGGGAGATAATTATTTGGATCACTGGCGTCTTTACCAGGTTTGGCAAAAGGAATGACTATAGCTCGTCGCCAACTATCAGGAAATAAATGTTCCAACCAGATTTTATTAAAGATGGACAGAAGAACATTCAACGACGAAACAGATAAGTGTCGCAACATCACATAATGAATTCCGTCAGGGCCGCAGGCAGTATTTTTGCTGGTGTCTAGTGCAAACAATAATTCCTGTAAACTAAATGGGAGATTGTATGGTTCTCTGTTGGAAGAAGAAAACTTTAAAGGAATAGCTTCAGCACGGTCTTTAATCGTTTGAAAAGTAGGAGATAAAAGTGCAGGGCTGGAATTCCGTGCAAAAGCACGTCCAAGGGCTTCAGCTTGTGCGGAGATAGTAGCTATTTCTTTTCCATCTTCTTTCAGTATGTGCATAGATTGAGATCTGTACTTTCCATGCATCTTACGAATGTTATCCCAAAGGGTCTTTGAAGACAAAGTGCAAGTTAGTGATGAAACAAAACGTTGCCACGACTCCCTCTGACCAATGCGACGGATACGACGAGCAGAAGCACGTGCTCGCTTAAAAGCCAAAAGATTGGCAGAAGTCGGATAACGGCGGAAAATGTTCCAAGCTTTCTGCTTAATCTTCTGTGCAGACGTACAGTCACTAGTCCACCAAGGTTTGGGATGCAGAGGGAATCGTCCAGATGTTTGTGGAATTGTTGCTTTGGCAGCACAAATAATGATATGAGTGACCTCGTCAATAAGTTGATCAATGGTAGCTGAAAGATCAATGGCCTCCAGATTACAGCGGCTAGTAAAAGTTATCCAATCAGCAGAGTCAAATTTCCAGCGATGACGACTGGGTGATGAAACAGCTGAACGAGGGAGCTCTTTGAGAATGATTGGGAAATGGTCACTGCCACCAGGGTCGTTGATAACATCCCATGAGAAATGGGGGAAGAGGGACGCAGGACCTATAGCTAAATCAATAGCAGAGAAAGATATTGGCGAGGATGAGAAATGAGTTGCGGCGCCTGTGTTAAAGATACAAAGATTACGCCGAACTAAAAGATCTTCAATAATAGCACCTCTAGGATTGGTGGATGAAGAACCCCAGACAGGAGAATGAGCGTTGAAATCTCCGACTAAGAGAAACGGAGTCGGTAATTGATCCAGAAGCTGAGCAATGTCTGTAAGCGAAACAGGGGCTGTGGGGGACAGATATAAGCTACAGATAGTGAAAAGGCGGCTAGTGGAAAGGCGAGCAGCAACAGCTTCCAAAGAAGTCGTAAGTGGGACATGAGAGGATGGAGTATCATGTCGAATAAAGAGACAAACGCCTCCGCCGCTTCTATCGGTCCGCTGTTTACTCAGCATGGAATACCCTGGAAGAGAAACTGTGTCGTTTCCTGTAAGAAAAGTTTCCTGGAGACACATACAGACTGGATGATTTGTAGAAAGGAGGGCTTTAACATCGTTCAGGTTGGAGCGAAGTCCTCGACAATTCCAATACAGTAAGGCCATTAAAAGATAAAAAAGGGTAAAAGCCTAAAAATCAAGGTGGAGGTGCTGGTGGTGCCCTAAAGTTTGGGTGTTTGGAGGAGTCCTCCAGATCGTCTTCATAAAACCGTCTAGGAGAGAAATGTCTCCGACGGCCACGAGAAGGTGAACGTGAATGTGAACTAGTGCGATGAAAAGGTCGGTGTGGAGATACAGATGGTCGCTTCTGAGTGAAGTTGAGACCGGCAGGGATATTAGAAGTACTTGAAGAAACTGGCAAAGATAACATGGTGGATTGTGACGTAGATTGAGTTGATTGTGACGGAACTGTTGTGGTAGGAGTAGCAATGTTTTGAAATATGGCTGAAAAGGACTCGCGAGGAGGACAAGTGATGTCTGTTTGACAGGAGATTGAAGCTGTCTGTTTGGATTTTACTGCAAACGAAAAAGTCTTTTGAGCTGGCACAGCAAGAAGCATCCTCCGAGCCTCGGGATAAGAAAGAGAATGTTTAACTCTGATAGTCTAGTCTGAATCTCCTTCTCCTCCTTCCAACGAGGACAAGATCGAGAGTATGAAGGATGGTCTCCAGAACAATTGACACACTTGAGAGGCAAAGTGCACAGTGTATACCCCGTGGGATGGCTCACCACACTTAGGGCAGATGAACTTGCCACGACAAGCTGCAGAGCCATGACCATAACGTTGGCACTTGAAGCAGCG
>JAFIDM010043523.1:21488-45022 GCA_023159025.1 Thereuonema tuberculata
TTTTATAATTTTTTAAAACAAACTGTCTTTGTTTTTTTGTCATTTCGATCTTCTGACAGATTTGTAATGTGGAGCTGTCAGCTGTTATTGCCCTGTCGTAAACTCTTGCATTGCGACTCCTAAAATTCCCAAAAAATATTTTTTTTTGATTTTCATCAAACCACACATAAGTAGGTTACTGACATAATTTGTATTGGAAATACTGCAAATTAAGGCCATTCTTGCCTTCTACACTTGAAAATCCACGAGATGATTTCTTTTCAGCCA
The DNA here is from genome assembly GCA_023159025.1 of Thereuonema tuberculata. NCBI lineage: Eukaryota > Metazoa > Arthropoda > Chilopoda > Scutigeromorpha > Scutigeridae > Thereuonema > Thereuonema tuberculata. The sequence continues at coordinate 21,756 of JAFIDM010043523.1, forward strand.
TGTCTGAAGGAACATTACTATGGCTATCTGAAAATGAACTACCGCTATTGTAATTTGCATTTTCATGAAACAATTAGGTACTGATCCAAAAGTTCTTCAATATGACTAGGTAACTCTCAACCATCCCCTTCATTTATTTCAGACTGTAAAAATACTTCAAAAATCTGAGAGTCAGAGAACCCCAAACTTGACGCTATGTTTGTCGAACTTTGTTTTTGATTTTCCCTCTCATTGTGTTCATTGCTGACGCTAACCAATTACATTTCTTCTAATTTTGAAGCTTTTGAAAGGATTAGCCAATCACAGATAACCTATTTACCAATCCTCAGGCTTCAGAGATGTCTAAAAACCTGAAAAAAAGTTTGTTGAAACGGATCATGCATATAAGCACGAATTTCGCCAAACCATCCACAAAGGGTTAAGAAAGCAAAATTATATAACTGAATACCATTTCTGAAATGAAAATCCTTGAATTATAAACATACAAGATTATTGGACAATCGAGAATAGGCTTAAATCTTGGCTACTTCTATTAAAATTTTTGAAATTCAATTGAAGGAATGAAACCATCTCCAGCATAGTGACGATTTTTGAATTAAATAAAAGAACAATTTAAAAGAGTTAGATTGAAGCATTCCATAATTCCTTCCAATCTTTTATTTGTTTACAGTTTTGATGAGTTTTGTTTATGTACTACGTAATTTTTTAAATTCAGAATTATTATTAGTGTCCAATTTGATAGAATTTGTATGAAAATTAATTTTAAAACATTTAATGATCCTATTCAAATCTTTATTTTAAAGATATCCTAGAATATGATGCAATTTAAAATTACTCTTTAAGAATGTTAGGATTATAATACAAATGTAGTGTACATATTTTAACAATGTTTCTGGCCATCTGTTTTCAAAATAATTATTGCTAAGTAAGAATTATTTAAAAAACGTCGGAATCAACGTGGAACCCGAAAAGCTAAAACAAGCAATAAAAAACTCCCCAAAAGGATAAATTGTGAGAAAATTCATGTGCACACTACACATGGTCACTATGAATTTTTTTAGCGCATAGTTGCACAGGTAAAGATTAATAAAATAAAGGGCGAGACCAAATTGTATACTAATTGACATCCCAGTTCAGCTGTTTCATGCAATTAGAATTATTAAGCATTATTTATTTTAAAATATTTCCTAACATTAAATTTTCCACTGCTTTTCTTAAATAAGAATTTCTCACAAAGTTCCCATAAGTTTGTTAATCTGTGAAATTTGAGATCAATTCTAATATTAGAGGAAAAAAAAAGGTTGTAATCATTGAAAAACAATTAATGTAGAATGATAAGTAAGTTAAATAGACTTCAGCTATCAAACTTTATTTATTAATTTATTTATTTAGCAGATAAAAGCAATGTGCAGTGAATTTCTATTGGAAGTTTAGAGGCAAATAGAAATACATGATGGTAATAAAAAACCTGACACACATGATAAAATGCAATAAAATCTATTTTTAAAAGACTATAAATTACTACTGTTTCATTCCTGTTCTTGGATGTCCACGAACGAGGATGAAACTTGTAGTAATTTTATAGTCTTTTAAAATAGATTTTATTGCATTTTATCATGTGTGTAAGGCAGCGTTTCTCAACCTGTGGGGCGCGCCCCCCTAGGGGGGCGCGAGCATATCGAAGATCTAGGTTTGGAGGTTTTTTTTTTTGGTTGACAGATAGGTTTGGAGGTTTTTTTTTTTTTGGGGGGGGGGGGGCGCGATGAGAGTTGTGATTGAAAATTGGGTCGCAAGTACTAAAAGGTTGAGAAACACTGGTGTAAGGTTTTTTATTAACATAATCTCAGCAATACACGTAAAAGATTTTATTTAAAAATATATGATGGCTTAAAATAAATGCTGACAAAATAATAAGACTTTGTATTGTTCATGGTGTCATTAAAGTACCAGGGCAGGAGTTTTTGTTTTTTAAACAATATAAACAAAAATATTCAGTTTTTATTTATTTAAAAATATAACATTCTTTAAATTTTCTCAGTTTAACTGAATGTATTGCCGTAATTGTTCTTGGAAGCTTAGTATCACTTGCGACAGCATTTTCATGTTTTAAAATCTTGTGCCAATTATGAATACTTCAGATTTCTGAAAGAATTTTGGTGAATGCACATCAGGTGAACAAGCTGTCCAAGGCATATCTCCAATCATGAGATTGGGAAAAATATTCCTTGGAGCTTCATCCTTTTGAAGTAACAAGTTTTCGTGTTATGGGATATTTAAAAAAATGTGAAAAAATGTTGATATAACATTGAAATATAACTATCACTGAGTTCACATTATTAAAGTGTAAGCCAATTTACTCCCAAGGAAGAAAGAAATGACCAAAAGTGACCTTTTTGCTGTCTAAAGGTCACTGATGAAATTTGCTAGGATTTTGTATGGTCTATTACTTGAATTTACGTTCACTTCAATATTTAGCAAACTTTCACTTTGTCATGAGGGGAAATTACATCCTAGTCTTCCATAAATTTAATAAATTTATAAGGCACTGGGCATAAGACTTGTTTCTTAAGAGTTTGTCAACTTTTGTATCCTTGGGAAATTTAAGTTAGTGTTCCACTGTGTAGGCCTATGTAGGCCCTTGGGGTCGCAGGTGGTAAGGCTCCCGGCTCTTAACTAACGAGACTAGGTTGAGGTCAGGTGGTCAGCCCGATGCCTGCCTGCCTTTAACTGTGGTACCCATTCTGCAAAGGGATGGGTAGACCCCTATGACCCGTTAGGAGGAGAATGGAGCGTGGAAAAAATAAATCCCTGAAAAGGCCGGCCACCTCCAACTCTCAGCCAAGCCCCATGAAATTTAAATAGGGTATAAAATTTGCTTCACTGTTTGATCAGAAAGATTAAGAGCTGATGTATGCTTGCTTCTGGATCATCCTGTATTGTTTTGGAAAGGAAAATTTTTATTTTCATAATATTTGTTAATGTAATAATACTTTTTTTTTTTTTTTTTAACTAAAGAGAGAGGAAAAAAAAAAAGACATTTGCCTGCTGACAGACTTTCAAGCACTTCAACCTACTGTTGCTTCTTGCTCTCATGCACAGTTATTCCTAGAATTCTGTTTTAGTTCCCATGTTGCCAGGAATTTGTTTCCATTTCAGCTTCTCCATGCTTCATTCATTGCTTCTATGAACTTTTTTTTTGTTTCCCGGCTTATTATTGAAGCCTGTCACCTTTGTTGTTTACTATATCTCTAAACACCACTTAATTTCAGTTGAAATTGGCCAGCTATTCCCATTTCAGACCTTCATTCAAATGGTTGGATCTTCTTATGTAGTTGCTTCACCACCATTTTGTCAATTTTCAAGACTTATCTAAACTTCTCAAGTTAGCAGAGGCAAACCAGACCTTGAGCACACGTCTCTCAACATGCTCTTTTAAGGCAGGGAACAAATGAAAATTACTGGAATCCAAATCCAGACTGCAATGCAGGCGTCCCGAAATTTCCCAGTGGAAAACCTTGCAGCAAGTTGTGTGTGTTCCATGCATCTTGTGGTCAGACATTGTCATGAAGGAGAATCCCACTGTCATTAAGAAGACCAGGATGTTTTTTTTCCTGATGTTGTGCGATTTCTATAAGGTTTCAACAGGAGACAAGTTATCTAAGTGGATCGCCATATTGAAATGACAGAACACATTAGCACTAAGCAATACAGCCCTCTGTCAGATAGTTTTCACATCTTTTTGCCGTTTGATTGTTAGCACTCTTGTGGGCTCTTTGAACTCCTGTTCCAAAAATTCCAGTGATCAGCAGTCCTGATGTTTCAGTTTAGGGCATTTGATTGCTCCCTTGTGGTGCAGATAGTTAACTATCTCTACTTGACGAATTGTACAGATAATTTATTATAACATTAAAATTTCCTATTCTCCTTCCATTGGCCTGAAGTCTCCTTCTTGGATTTTGGAATCCATCCCGAACTTTCTGATGTCATTCCAGTCTTCAGTTCTCAAGTCTTTACTGTCACTTCTTACTGGAATCAAATTTGTTGCTCTTTGTTTAACCAATTCCATTTGTCCATCACTTCAATCATACTTACATCCCTGATTCATTGATCAGTTGCCAACTATGTAGGTCTTAAAAAAAAAATAAATAAATAAATTTAGAAACCTTGTTTATGAAAAGTAACCCTTTATTGAAAGAAAATAAGATGGTGCCCTTAAAGTTGCACAGATACACTATTTTTCTATAGTCACCTTGACAATTGAGGCATTTGTCAGAGTTCTGGCATTTATCCCAACCACGTAGAACTGAAGGCCCTGCTGTTGTAGCCACTTTTTTTTGCATCATATTGGATTTCTTAATTTCATGTGAAGCTTTGGTGCTCTTTTAAGGCACGGAACAAATGAAAATCACTGGAAGCCAAATCCGGACTGTAATATGGATGTCCCAAATTTCCCAGTGGAAACTGGATGTCCCAAATTTCCCAATGGAAACTGTATAACAAATTGTATTCCATGCAACTTGTGGTCAGGCATTGTCATGAACAAGGATCACACTGTCATTCAAAAGACCAGGATGTTTCTTCGTGATAAGGTTATCAAAGCATGTAGCCTTATTGAAATGACAGCACCCACATAGCAATGTGCACTTACAGCCCTCTGTCAAATATTTTAAGCAGCACCTGGCATTATGGCAAACTCATAAATTTAATCTGTAACTGTTGTAAGCTTTTTTCTGATCTATCCTCATAGTTCAGAGATTAGCTCCCTAATTTCTAATTTTTTCTTTTATCTATAATGGCGAATAACAGTTAAGCCATATGTTGTCCAGTATATTCACACCATTTCATAGATCTTCATTTGAGCGACCAAATGTAATTTCCACAGCATGTTAACCATAAGGTGAACTAGAAGACTGCCTAAGGCACCTGATTTCCAAAAATTAAAGTTTGCATCGAATAATTTTTATTTTATTTTATATAAGACCAATAACCAAAAAAAGATGTAGTTCTCAATTTCTTTGCTTTTTTAGTTTCCCTTTTTTTATTTTTTTATTTGAAGTAATTGAAGAAGTGCAGTAGGTTCCTTAAAGGGTCCTATTTATAAGCCCTAGGATTGGGTGTTAGAGGTATAGGCCCCAACAGTTCCTTAATTCTTGAGAAGAGGAGGTTGGATATCATTCCAGATAAAGAAATAGATTTAATAAAGGATAATATATATATATATATATATAAATAAATAAATAAATATATTATCCTATATGAAATCTATTTCTTTTATTTTCTAAATCAGTCAGCCTTACCTATTTTATCTTTTTTCAAAGATTTATCACTGTTACCTTTTCCTTTATTAATTGATTATTGCACCGGCGAGTGTTGAGAGAAGACCCCTGCTCCAGACAAAGCGAGTCCCGCTTCAGCATCACCCCTCTGACATCATTCCCCTGACTTGACCAGACTGGGGGCCACCATCAGCGCTTTAGGCTCTGTTCATAAAAAAAACCTCCTTTGTTGCTTCACAGGGAAGCAATGACCCCTTTTCTTATATAATCCTTCCCTTATTTAAAGTTATTCCTCTGAGGTATCTGGGCCCAGCTGCGTCTTAGGAATAAACTATTTCACTGCGCAAAACATTTTTAACCCCTTCGTCACATGTGCGCCTTCAAACCACGGAGAGAGCGTTACAGTAGAGATAAAAAAAAAGGGGGGGGGGGATCTCCTAGGAAGAGAGAAGGAAATTTGCAAAAGGGTAGGTGGAATACTACAACAAACTATTTGATTGAAAAGTGCTGAGAGTAAAATAATAACCAAACAACCTGATTTGAAGAGAAGATCTCTCAAAACTTGAAGATGTTATTCTAGCAATTGGAAGTTTGAATAACACCAAATCTCCAGAGACCAGATTCCAGCAGAACTAATAAAAAATATGGTGCAAGAGAACTGTGGATGATACATGAGGTAATTAAATTGATATAGGAAAAGGAAATAACACAGATAAGTTGTATTTAACAATTATTTTTCTTGTGTATTGGACAGATAAGACGGATTGTAAGAGATATAATACTTAAAAATTTTGGTATATAAAATTTTAAGCAGAGTAACAGCCAGAGGATTGATAACATATGAGAAAGCACAGAGAGGTGACTATCAATGTGTTTTCTTTGCAACAGATCAACGTAGGCTAGTTCTATAGTGAGGATGAGGTTGGAAAAACGCTATGAACAAAATATAAGTATTCATGAACTTTATGATGATTTTAGATAAGCAAATGACAGTGTACAGAGGAAGAAGCTATGTCAGATAACGAGGGATACGAAAAGTCCTGCAAACCTTGTACTTTTTGAGATAACTGAAGGACTAAAAAAGTAAAGTCCAGAATCAAAAGCAATTTTCGGATGTTTTTCAAGTCAGACGATGACAAGGTGATTGTTTGTCTATGATTTTATTTAGAATATGCAATTAGGAATGTTGAAATTAAACCTGGAAATACTATTCTGAATAGATCATTGAAAATCTAGCTTTTGCAGATGTGATTCTTATAGGTAGTATAAAAAAATGTAGTGAATGATGGACAGCTACAACTGACTAGCTGAGAAATAGGACTAGAAATGAACCTAGATAAAACCAAATACTTGATAACAAAAAATAAAATCAGATATGAAGATACAACTTAATTAGAAGTAGACAAATTTGTCTTGCTTTGTTCTAAATGAGAACAGTGAAGTGACTGAGGAACAAATGCTATCTTGCATTTAGTAACCCTTTGAAGTTGCTAAGTGTAAATTGAAATTGACATTATATGGAATGGCTAATAAGGCCTATTGTTATGTATGGATAGGAAGTCTTACAAAGAAAGGTGGAGGGCTAGATATGTGGAAATAAAAATCCTATGGAAGACTTTTGGTTCAATAAATGAAAATAATGAATGGCGAATTGGAACAAACCAAGCCTAACCTCTGAAAATCGAGCACTGCAACATCAGAGGTCTGGAAGATGTGGAAAGAATGCCATCTGATAGAACAGCACGGAAAATCTACTAAGAACAACAAAAAGGCAAGAGACTTCTCTTGGCAGACTGGGAAAGAGATGGCTACATCAAGAAAAGAGGAACTACTTCTATCTAAAAAGACTACATGTATGATGCTGGAGATACAGAGCTAAGAACCATGAAGACCTTGGCAATCATAAAGGAGATCAAGGGCCTATAGAGACTGAAGTGACATACATGTTTTTGATTTGTTTTTTTACAGATTCAAACCAAAGCAATTTTTTGACATTGATTCTAAGTTTCTAAATTGATTTTAGTTCTAAGTTAGTGAGGAGGAGAAAATGGCCAACTTACAAATTGATTAAATATGGTATTTTTTTTAATTTTTTTTTTATTATTGTTGACCTTAAACTGAATGATTGAATGTGATTAAGTATTATCCAAGCTTTTTGAATCAATCCATATCAAAATGGTCCAGAAAAAAATTAATTGGTTGCTTGATCATTTTTAAAAAAAAAGATTTTTTTTTTTTACTGTTACACCAATTTACATGTTACACCAAAAGTTCAAAACAGGCATTACTTTTTTTTTTTTATTTGACTTTAAAAATGCTGTTTAAAAAAATTTATAAGTTAATGAACTTTTTAAAACACTATTAACTGTAACAAATGTATAATTATTAAACATTGAATTGTACAAGTAGTGTTGTAATAGGCGTAGTGTCAGTTTGTCTATTTTTCACTAACTTTCCCCTGCTGCAATTTTGTTCTCCATGGAATATCAAACTCAAAAATTTTTACAGCTACTTATCATATAGTACTCTTTATACTGTAAATATCAAATTTTTATTGAGTCCCCCACCAGAGATATTGGGACTCAAACTTTGAAATAAAAGAAAAACGAGCTTTTTCAAAGAGCTTTAACTTAAAGAGGAAGCCAGTAACAGAGCTGAAATATTTTTTGCTAAACCTTTGGATGTATATCTTTCCTCTAAATAAATTATAGCTTTGCTATTTAAAAAAAAAATCCTTAACTTTGATTTTGTTCAAAAGCGAATATCAGTTTAGGCTCTAAATTTCAGACATTTGCATTAGAGAAAAAAAAAACAAAACACGGAATCTAGTTCGACAACCAAAAAAAACCACGGAATCTCCAGTTCAACAACCAAAAAAAAAACCACGGAATCTCCAGTTCAACAACCAAACAAAAAAACGGGACTTTTTTAAAACGCCATGGGACAAATTGTTAAAAACACGGGGACGTCTGGTCACCTTACATAAACATGAAATCACGGTTAGAAGGGGAGCGGGGAAATAGCCTTAATTTATTTTGCAGTTTCTTTTAGGAAGTTTCTCGATTCTATAAGAAAGCCGACCACTCTAGACCTGTATAAAGTTATATGAGGGAGATCGATCCACTTGTAACAATTTCACTTTGCTTAAAAAGTATCACAAATACAAACAAAAAGAATTGTACGAAATTGGAATTTTTCTTTTATTCTAGTTTCTAATTTATACAAAACAATAATTTGCTTTATCAAGCAAATTTGTCCCAAAGTCCTGTACTAATGTTTTTTTTGGTTTTTTTTTTTTATTTCTCGTGCAGAGTTAAGTCAGTAGGTGAATCTTCAGTTTCATTTCAATATTATTTTAAATTAAATGTAAAACGACATAGAGAATAGAAATTATTTATCTATCTTGATAATGTTTCTCAACGAGATTCACTCATCACAGCAGAAATAGGCCTAACTACTAAATTACAGTTTCAATAATTATGAAAGCTATAAAAAAATAAACATTACTCCGAAACAAGCAAGATTCGTGCAACTTAGCAGCTGTATGCGATGAAGGAAAGTTATGACATCGTACATGTTTTTTTTTTTGCAAATCGTCAACATTTATAACTTTAAATTTTTTAACCTATTGTAAGTATTTTTTCAAATCAAAGGGATCTCGTGCAGTCTTCATCTATACTTTACTGTGCTTGTTTTGTTTTTATTTTTTTCCCTAAAAAACTAGAAACACCCCTATTGGCTCAGGTTTTGGAGTAGTGTGTTTGGTTCAGTTTAAGTCGTAGTATTGCTAAGCAACATCTTCGAGTTATAGCTTTTCAGAATTCATCTAAAGGGTATCTATCAACCCTGTCAGTTATCCTAATTAGTTAAAGTATTCTGTCATTCTAACAATTCTAATTTTAAACATTGAAGGACAGATTTAAAGAAAACTTAAACGATCTTTTTTTTGCCTTTTTGATTTGTTTTTTAATGTTTATTTCTTTCTACTTGTCTGTCATGATTTGGATTTTAGTTCCTTCCTGTAGTGAGATATTGAAGGAATAAAGTGAAATATATAATACAGTGTAATTCAATGATGAACCGGGCTGAATTAAAAAAGAACATACAGAAGTCTATTTCATATAATATAATTATCGCTGTTCTATAATGTGAATACAAGGAGAAATGTAGTTCTCAAATTAGCAATCCTCCGTTTTCATTTTTTTTTTCCATCCTTTTGAAAATGATTTAAGTAAAAACAAATAATCTATATTACTAAAATCTTTTATTTCTCTGTCTGTCTGTCTGTCTGGCGCAATTTTCTGTGCGAATGGAAAATAGAAATAATTTTTACAATGAAATTTCCGCGACGGGATTTGAACCTGCAACCTTCTGATCCGAAGTCGGATGTGTTACCCATTAGGCCATAGGGACTTTATCCCTTTTCATATTGTTTTTTGACTTATATCTCCGCAATGGACCACTTGAGGTTTACGCCCCTATCGACGTCACATATGACGTGTATCCCACATGCGGCGAGAGCTAATGGGATAAACAAACATAACTTTGTTTGAATTATTTAAAAAATCGTCGAATTTGATATTTCAAGACGATGGTTCAATACTGTGCAGATCCAGTACTGTAATAATTCTGTAAAAACACTTGGAATATCCTTCTTTAATATAATATTTCTTCTGTATCTAAACCGGTTACAACAAAGCATGTGGCTTTGTTTATCCCACATGCGAAGCAGTAGCGTGGTGAGATATTTTGTACTACGAAGCTCCGCCTATCCTCAAGTGATCCATTAAATTATATCCTTCTTTGAAAATATATTGCTGTCGCCTTCAATAGGCGATAATCAACTCTATATCCAATCTGTAGATTTTGGAAGGCTTACAATCGTTGCATCCAAATCAAATCTTTTAGTTCAGCCTCCATATCTATTAGGGTTAAAATGAAGCACATGGCTTTGTTTATCCCACATGCGTAGCAGTAGCGTGGTGGGATATTTTGGAACTACGAAGCCCCGCCTATCCTCAAGTGGTCCATTGTTGTGTTGTTGTTGTGCCCCAATGTTAGTGCAACAATGGAAAACGGTTTTTCATTTTTTTTACTGTCACGAGGAAGTCGACAAATTCAAAATGAGCATTATTGAACTTCAAAATAATGCGTTAACTGCTTGCTTTGGAATCGAGTTTTGTTAGATTATCTTAAATTTTATTTTCTTCTTCTTATTACTTTTAATAATTGAATTGTACCTTATTAATATATTTTTGTAAAAACAACTAAACTTATTGATTCACATGTTTTTGAAATTTGTTTAAGCTTCCAACTATTTTGTTTGTTGTACTTAATCCAATTTTATTATGCTTGAAAAAGAGATGGCTTGAAAAGAGTCTTCAAAACTTCAAAATGTTGCTTTAACCCCTTTCATTGGAATTGATTATTCTTGGATTATCTCGTATAAGCCATCGTTTTATCATCAATAATCAATTAGTATCGAAATGGACAACGAGAGAAAGGATGAGATCTTTTCAAAGAACTGTTAATTATGTCGTAATCTCGGCCATTCTTGACTACAGGTAAAATTTGTCTGAAGTCTCCGCCAAAGAGGAAAATTTGTCTAGATTCACAAGTCATCAGAATTTGGTTATCTTCACTCGAAAGAATAGTCACAATCAATTCGTCGCCAGGAGTATCGTATATAAGCTATGATCTTCATTTAACATCTATATCAACCATTGTCCATGTAAATAAATCTCTTCTTCAAATATCTATAACGAACAATCTGTACACGGGAGATGGCCTAGTATTGCTTCAAAAATTAATGTACAAAATCAAAAACAGGTTAGCAGAACTTGAAGAGTGCAGTGACTTGGCTGAAGTATATTTAAACTCTTTGATAATTTTTAAAATTTGATAAAACTGTAAATTATTCATGGACGTATGTTACATTCAATCATTTTAAAAAATATATTACTCAATTTCAGAAAGTATGGTACCTGAGGGAAGTCCAAGGATTACTCCTAAATCCCCTTTGAAATCTGTTGTTAGAGCACATTTACCCAATCAACAGCGGACAACGGTTGGTATTATTTAGTTTAGTGTTATACATATGTCTAAATATTTTTTCGAAAAATTTTGACTTAATGTGGTTTTCACAATAGGACAAGATATATATATTGAAAGAAAAAAATAAATGGGTATCCTTAAATTTTAAATAAAACTTTTGAATAATTTTAGAATTGTATTCTTCACATCTTTAGACCATTATTTTTAAGAAGCTTTTAATTGCTTAAACTGTTTTAATTTATTTGGAAAAGTATAAAATGAAATGAGAGAAATTAATGAGAAATTAAAATTTTATATCAGTGGTTCCCCTAAACAAAGAATGGGGATATGAGAACGTTTCATTTATAGTAGGAAGGAAAACTGAATGTTAAATATGAATATTAAAAATTGGCTGTCATTTTTATTTGTATCATCTTTAAAAATTACTTTAGTGAAGGCATGATGTCTGGCAACTACATTGTGATTTAACTCAAGCCTATACTTGTGTACTAAGTGCAGTTAAATTTGTATTCTTAGTTCGAAATAAAAAATCAGAAGTTTTCATGACTAAAGACAATTTTCGTAAGTCATTTTTTTTTAATATAAAGATGTTGTTTTTTTTTTTCTGCAATTAGAAAGTGACCCTGAAGCTGTAAAACTTTTTGGCAACTATTTGATACGATTCACTTTGGAAATTTCAATCTTTTTGATTGATTGCCGTTCATATATTCAGGATATCAAGAATAAAATAAGAAAAATAAAATATTTGAAGTAAATCTGAATTGTTAATTATTAATTCTTAATAAATTCTGCACTCTAATTCAGTAGCTGACATCAAATGTCTTACATAGGATTAGAATATATTTCAAAGCAGCTGATGAATGATGGCTTAATACACCGTTTTCATATTTGCAATAATTTATGACTTTGATCAAATGATAATAATAAAAGTAAAATAATTTTATTTTTTTTTAAAGACTTCCATTTAAAAAAAAATAAATAGAAAAGCAATTAAGTTTATTTGATGTAATTCTTGAAGCATAGAACCGATTGCAGAAGAAATCGGATATAATGAAAACTTTTATACTCAGAAAAGAAAGAATTCATATTTTATCACAGAAGGGAATAAAGAAAACCCAAGAAGCTTGGCTAACTTAAAATAGCAATAAATTTATTTAAAAAACAAAAATACTGATAAGAAAGCCTTTTATTCATAGCTTTCTTGTTTCCTGTTACTCAGCCACCTTCGTTCAAGATTAGATCTATATAAGGTAATAAATGGATTTTTTTTTTCCTCCCCAGGTTCAAGTTAGACCTGGACAAACTGTTAGAGAAGCTTTAAACAAAGCAATGAAGTTGCGCAGATTGAAACCAGAAACATGTTTGGTTTTTACCAAAGATGAAGCAAGGTAAGTTGTTTATTTGATTTATGTAAAATTACTTATTTGAATTTTACTTTGCTTATAAATTGGATGAGAAAGATCCTCTAGAATGCTGAAGATTCCATAGGCTTGAAGAATGTCAGGAATATTTAACTCTAATTGTTTTAACAATTGGATTTTATCTGAATGTACAATTCCCTGACTTTTATTTTAAAATTTAGAAATAAATTACTTTGAATTTTATTGTTCTTAGATTGGAAAAAGTTAAAAAGAAAAAAAAAAATGATGTGTCTATATTCTTCGATCTACGTCGATTAATATTGTAGGACACTAAGCCTGCATAAAAGCTTTGGAGCTAAAATATTGTCGATCTTGAAATTCTGCTGCTTTTATAACAATTCTTAAAAAGATCTTAGAATTATCTTAAAAAACAAATTTTGAATTGATTAGCATGCCATCTGTTGAATGCCCATAAGATTATTGCTCATTTGCTGCAACAACAATATAACTCAAAAATGATCCAATTCTTGTCTAATTTCTGACACCCTCCTTATAAGAACCTTCTAGTTTAGTTACTGTTTTTTAGGAGAATTAGTTATAATCACTGACCTTACATTTTTTTTAAATTGTATCTTAAAACTATTTTGTTGTTGTTGTTTTTTTCTGTGTATATTAAGGGTCCTTATAAATAGATTTAATTTATAATAATAGCTTGTAATAGTCAACTGCTGCCTGGGTAGAAAAATGAAGATTTTTTTTAAATATTATTACACATTTCAAATGAGCAGCAAAGCAGTATTTGTAGAACAGATTTACACTTTTTGGGCGGGGGTGGGGGTCATATTTTATATTTACACTTAAACTGATAATTGATTAAAAACTGCTTTCAAGGTGAATAAGGGTTATTACAGGGGGAAAAAAATGAATATAATAAGTAAGAATTTTACCTTAAAGTAAGCATAACTCTGATTTGTCATATAAGTAAAATGTAAAAATGCAAGAATGTCAGTTTTACGAACAACTGCTGAAAAATGATAACTTTTTGTTTTGTTTTAAAGCTATTATTATTGATATATCAAAGAACATTCATGTAGTGTTTCCCATCTATAAACAAATATTCACCATAAACTAAAAATAAAAACTATAGGCGAATGTTTTGTTTTGGTTATCTTATATTTTTGAAAAAGTTTAACTTAATAAACAAATTTGTTACGTAAGTCACCATTACCTTTAGTTTTTCATTCTCTGTTGATTTTGCAAAGTACAACAAATTAAGAGAAAACTTGCCCTCCCCTTTTTTCCCTTTTATTGCCCAAAGCAGAAGTAAACAAATTACTAAAGAAATCACTCAAGTATGAGTTTTACAAATCTGTTAAATTTGAATTAACAATGTATAACAACATCTTTGATCTTCATGATGGCAATCCATACATTTGACGTATATGACATTGAAATTGTTTGTAAAAAATTTCCAGGTATAAAAATCTTTCTACATTTTTATAAGTTAGTGTCCCACTATAGGCCTATGTGGCCCTGGGGGTTGCGTGAGGTCAGGTGGTTAGACCAATGTCTGCATGCCTGCATTTAACCCCCGGGAAAGAAACCTGGTAACCATTCAACAGAGGCCGGGTAGCATGGAAAAAATCACCTCCACCGAGGCTGGTAATCTAACCCGCCACCAACAATCTGCAGTCAAGATTGCCCACCAGGCTACCAGACCCACATACATTTTTTAAACCTGGCTTAAATAAGCTTATGTAAATTCCTTTGTCTTTGTTAAAACATTTGAAACTTATTATTAGTGCTTCCATAATACACCTTTCTCTTCCGTCCTTTATCCTACTTAAAATTGTTACTACTGATTCAGGATTGTACTTGTTGTATATAGTGTTCAGCCCATTCAGATAGATTTCTGTAGACATGTTCATTTACCCTTTCAATCAGTATCCTTCCCATATTTCTGTAATATACCACCCCACAATCTCTACATTTTAGTGTATATGCTACTCCAGTACTACCTAAATCTACTTTTATTTTGGTATCTAATTTTGTCAGAGAAAAGATACAAGAAGAAAGAAATATTGATAGTTCCTTAAATTGTCGTATTTTGCTTGGAGAATGATTGCTATTTTAAGATAATCAATGATTCTAACATCATATGTAATGTTTTTTAAATCTTGCCAGTAAACTTTGTAAGAATGTTCTCAATAGGGATTGGATGCAAAATCAGATAAGCTGAAACATGCGATGGGTATGGCACGGCTCCTTCACTTTTTGAACTTATTAAATAACTTCCATTTGCAAGTTGTTAATAAAGAAATGTTAAAATTGTGTTAATTTAATAATAGATTATGGTCATTTTCTGAATTTGGAGCTACTTCAGTTAATTTTCCGGATACAGCATTTTATTCATAGGTTGCTAATTTGTTGAAAATCAGCTTGTTGCAAATTGGATTCATAAAAAAAAAATATCCTTGGTCTAAATGAGAGGAGTTAGTTTGTGAGATCACAGGGACAGTTTTGCACCTAAGATTGCTATATGGACAGTGCCATTGCTTCATGTGAACCTTGCACAGTGTTTGAAGTGACTAATATTTGATGCTTGTCAGAATTGTCTTTATCGAATATTCTTTTATTAAGTTATAGAAGAACTGTTATTGTTTCTACTGACATTCCACACTGAAGATGAGAACTATCAATCTCTCTATATAAACAAAGACTATTTGCTGAGATTGTTTCAGTGGAGACATCATTGTTGCCTGAGCAAGGATTCCTTCTATTAAGCTCTTTCTGCAAATCTTGCAAGAAGAACATAAATCAAGTTTACTAAGATTCTTAAACATGCATTGAGCTTTCCCCCCAAAAAAAGTAAAAATCACAAATTTAATCTGTAAGCTAAACTTAACCAAATGAAATTTTAGGCATAGTTTGGGGAATAAACTCAAATCGCAATCAAATGTCAGTTTCTGACCAAAAACAAAGAGAAATGAGTTTTGTTTCATTTACGAATTTCCAGAAGTTAAAATTGATTGAAACTTAATGAAGTTGAGTAAGTTTACAATAAACAAAATATTCTTTTAGTTAAAAAATTTATTTTATTTTTAATTCATTTTTTTAATTTACAGATTTAGAATAGATTGGGAAGCTGATATAGCCACACTTGAAGGAAAGGAAATAGAAGTCAAAATGATTGATACCTTTCCAATCACTACAAGTATTTCACATAACTTTGTAAGTATATTATTATAGTGCTTTATCTCGTACACATGTAGTCTATTCTGTCCAAGTTTCTTCAGAGCGCTTACGTAATGATATAATAGATGCTTCTGCTTAGGACAACACACTATCCATATTGGATTGAAATTAGCCTAATTCACAAAAGATACAAACAAAATTATTATTTATTTTTTTGTAATAATTTTTTTTTTTTTTTTTAACGTTTGTGCATAATTTATGAAATAATAAATAAAAAGGCCAACATACTTGACTAGTTAAAAAAAAAAACATTTAACACATTAAAAGATAGAGGACACGACCAGTTTCACCTCCATTATGAGGCTTTGACGAGTGAAAACTAAATGTTTATTTCAATAAAGTGTAAACCTCAAAGATTGTTTGCCTGCAAATTAAACATTCAAAAGCTCAAGGAAGGATTACATTTATTCTGTTTTCACCATTCAATAAAAATGATTAAGAAAAACAAAGTCTTTCTAATCTTGATGGTATTCTGTTGCTAATTATATTTGAAATCGTTCTTTAATTTTTGTATAATTTCGGAGAGATAATGGGTTAAATTCTGCAGGGAAGCTTGACTGCCAGTTGTGAATTTGCTAGACAGTCAAGCCACATTAAGGCTTAATAAATTAATTGGTGCTTTGTAGAATGATGACTTTTGTTTTTATCCCTTTGGACAAAAAAAATCTTATAAAAATATCCATTAAAATATAGTTATGCAATGCAATAAGATTTTTTTTTTTTGTGAATTGTTAGAAGTTTTGAAGTTATAATATGCTTAGTCCCGTGTTTTCAAATTACTGTACCTCTGAAATTTGAGTTATAATAACTGAATTTATTTTCCTTTAAACACTTATCACTTCCTTTACATATAAATATTTTGTAATTCGCATTTAAGAGGTCTTTCCTTATAAGCCATAAAATTCAATCTATTATCTTTCTTTGGTGTCTTAGTAAGAGCTGTGATTTTGTAAAGAATGAAGATGAAATAAATTGTAGTATTCTTTGGTTTTACTTATCCCTACAAAAAAAAAAAAGATTTTGTAGGCTCACCACTATAATAAAGATTGATATTCATAAAATTTGCTGCACGTTATTTATATAGGCTATTGTAAAATCTAATTCTGTCTATTTCAGTACTATTAATTATTAATATTGCATGGTTTGTGCAGGTGAGGAAGACATTTTTCACACTGGCATTTTGTGAATGCTGCCGACGATTACTATTTCATGGATTTCGATGTCAGACTTGTGGATACAGATTTCATCAGCGCTGTGCTGCTGGAGTTCCAGCTCTTTGCCAACAAGTTAGGGTTGAAGAAAGCAATATTTATAAGCAGTAAGTAAATTCATAAACTACAGAAAGATATAAGATTATAGATATTTTCTGTAAAAAATATTGAA
Organism: Thereuonema tuberculata; assembly: GCA_023159025.1. NCBI lineage: Eukaryota > Metazoa > Arthropoda > Chilopoda > Scutigeromorpha > Scutigeridae > Thereuonema > Thereuonema tuberculata. The sequence continues at coordinate 39,085 of JAFIDM010043523.1, forward strand.
AAATATTGCTCTAATATAAAAAATTAAGTAGGTTTGTTAAATATGTTGTTGTTGTTGTTGTTGGATTTATTTTAACCAAAATAAAGATATTAAAATGAAACATTTCCCATCCTTAGAACAGATCAGTCTCCAACTTTGCTACAAATATTAACTGATTAAACTTTAATTCAGTTAATAGTGTGTATGACAAATGAAGTATAATAAATTATTTCTTTATTTTTCCAGTCTTTTAGCAAATCCTGCTGGATACAATCCATCTCCAGTATATTTGTATCCTAGAACACCTATTGTAGCAACGCCTCAGGGGCCAGGACCTGGGCCAGGCCGGATAGGCTCTCAACCCCGTCCAAATCCTCCACCATTGGGACATCGTGATAGATCTACCTCTGCTCCTAATGTGTGCTTTAATGTCATAAATTCTTTAGATGTGATTTCTTTAGAGGTCTGTATAAAATTCAAACAGTTGTTAATTCATGTTCATATTGTTTGTTTTAATAATTTGTAATATTGACTGGACAGAAAGCTTAATGTTTTTTGTATTATTTTAGGACTTTCCTTGTACAAATAAAATGAGGGGTCAAGTTTCCAGCCCAGGTATTTCATTTTTATTTATTTATTTTATTCCTGTCTGTAAAATCACTTTTGGATAGCTTTTGTTTCCTGTCTATTCTTGTTCTGCTTCATTTGTTGTTCATAGCTTGCAACAGTAGATTAAAATCTGTGGACCCTCTTCGCTTTATACTTTTGCTACCGAAATTCCATAATAAAGCAAATCGAGCACATGAATTGTATCGATTAGGCTCAGAACATTTGCTCTTAGCAGCACTTGCTGAAACACTTTCATTAGCACTTCTCTTTGCTTGTCATTGTTGAAATTTAATAAAAATTAATCACAAAAACAACATTAAATATTGAACAGTTGAGTATTATCAGAATGACATGGGGTCCCACTGCCATAACAGAAGCTACTGGAACAAGAGAGCAGTTTCCCTTCATGGAGCTTGTCTGGCTTTTATAGAAGCAGATAAGCGAATCTGCGGGATTGGAGTCGGCGGATAACAATGATTGATTTGTAAATAAATAAAATGAATTTCCTTCTCTTGGAGCATGTAATGTGGACATTGATGTAATTCCTTAATAAGTTACAGTACCATATTTCTTCTTCAATTCCCATCTGCTTCTTAACATATTTGTAAAATGAATACTTCTGCAACGCCTCTTACTATATTAAAACATATATTTAATATGAATTTTCGGGAGATAATTCCTTTCTTCCTTCAAGTTTTTTGATAGTAACAATGCATTTTCAGGTGATGTCATTCAATTACAGATCTTAGACATTGTGGTTAACAAACATTTCTCGCCCTTAAATGCTATAAACGTTTATTATTTCAATTAACGTTAATCACAATTGTTTGAACTCTTCGATTATTACTCCTTTTTTGTTCACACAATTTCTTACCATTTCATTAGCTGAGTATACAAAAACATTCTCTATCTCTAAGCCTTTACTTCTGTTAAAATTTATGTATCTTGTGTTTCTTATAATCAGACTTTCCAATAACTTCCTTGTTTTACCATCTTTTTCTAACATCAAAATTTTGACTTCATCCTTAAAACAATGCCTTTTTTTATCACAATGATCTGCTATGTCTGATTTATCTCAATTTATTTTTAACGCAATATCCATGCTCCAAGGCCCTTTCTGGGGTCGTTCTTTTGCTTTCTCCAATATAAATTTTACCACAATTTTGGCATTATAATTCATAAAATAATCCCATATTAATATTATGTTCATTCACATTTACCTTATAACACTAGATATTCTTCAATTTGTTGTTATACTCAAATGCAATCTTTATCTCAAATTTATTGCAAATCATCTTCAAAACCCAACTATTATTATTTACATAAGGTTTCTTTAGTTTTGCTCCTATCCAATTCTTTAATCTTAAATATAAATCATTTATTGCTTTATTTATAAATCTATTCTCATAATCATTTTTCTTCAAAATCCTCTTCATATTTTCTATTCCCTTCTTAAAATCTGATTCACAACTTGAATTTCTATCTAATCTTTGGTTGTAGTTGTCAATAATATTCTTTTTTTTTTATCACAAAACTATGTCCAGATTTGAAATTTAAAGTATGATCACTCTGAAATTCTTTTTGGTAATGTTTAAGGTACAAATTACTATTGCTCTTTTTAATCAAACACACATCCAGAAAATTTAACCTTCCTTCTTCCTCTTTTTCCATTTTAAATTTTATATCCAGATTCTTTTTGTTAATGAAATTCATATGTTAAGCTCTTGAGTCAGTTTTTCTTAAAATATAAGAAGAGGTTTTGCCATTCCTAAACAAATATTCTGACTTCATTAAATGTGCTTTTTAGAATTGTTCATCTTTTTTCCTTGAAAATTTTCTATAATTATCAAAAAATAAGAAGTTCTATGCCTAACTTCTTCACAAGCACTATGACTGTTTGCAGGAATCGCTTTTCATTTTATTGATATTTTAAAAAAATATCCTAAAAAGATGCCCTTTGTTGCTCAATATAATTATTCTGTATGGCATTTGTTTGCCACATGTTGATGCCACCTGTTCATCTTGCTAACAATTAAGATCCATTTGGATGTTACACCTAAGTAGTATATTTGTTTGCTCTCTGCAAAGAAAAAAAAAATCCTCTATCATTGTTCTTCAGTATCACTTTGGTCCTGCTTAAAATTTTCGTTTGATGTTACTTGAACAACTCCACTATACTTTTTGCCATCCACTGGACATCATTTTGTGACAATTCCTGTAATGGCCATTTATCTTTTAAACAAAATCTTTCACAATTTTCTTGTGTCCATTTTTGGCATTTTATTGGTTGCAGAGGAACCTTTCTAACTCCTCACATTTAGATCAGCTATCTGATTTTCAATTAAGAAATTATTCAAAAGCACTTATAAATCTTATAGTTAGAAAAATTAAGATTTCAGTTTGAAAATATTGCTTGAGGTCTTTATATTTCTGGAACTGAATGTCTTCATCAGATTCAAGATTTGATATTGACAGTTTGTTGCCAAGATTTTCACAAACTAAATTAACCCTTCAAGCCGGTAAGATGTACACATGCATGTTCCCATGTCTGTCTCACAGCCAGATTGATATACGAACGTTCTGTGCAGGGGTAGATAATTGGCGGCCTCCCTCTTTTAATTTTCTAACTAATTCTGTAATTTTGCACTGACTGAGAGACAATGAAATAAGCTCATATTTTAGTGGTGGAATTTAAATTTCTACTCATTAGCTTATCCAGTAAAAAATATCCTTTTAGCTTCTTTCTTCTCTCAAGAAGAAAAAAGTACTGCAGGAGAGACAAATGCAGGGAAGAAGAAACTTGCCGATCTGAAGGGTTAAGAAATATAGAATTTAAGTAACATTTATGTAATAAGTCATGAATTTATTAGTAATTTCAATTGTTTTAGCTTTAATCTTTAGTGAAAAGAATGCATACATTTTCAGTTTTTGTACATTTTTGTCTAGCTGACATCTCCATTCTTACCTATAGTCTAATTTTCATACAGTCATTGTGAAATGTTTGACATTTCTGAGGAAGAGATTATCCAAAACTTTTAATTTTGTCATTATGATGTTAGCTTAACTTCACAGAAATGAACTTTGTTAGCAGTTGTTAAAATTGAGAGAATTAATAGAAAATATTTATGAAGATAAAAAAATAAATTTGGTATTCAATGAATGCTTTTTCTTCCATTTCTATGAGGCTAACTTGTTGATACTCACATTTTTTTTTTTTCTTTTTGTACAATAAATAGTAAGTCGGATGTGATTTAATAGAATGCACTGTGAATTTCTGTTTATTGTTAAACTGTTTAATAGAGAGCATCAACAGTCATTCATTCTTTAATTTTAAGTAAACAGTTTATCAAAATGATATTTATCTTAGGAAAAATTTTAATGTTTCATTCCTAAAAAAAAAAGTTTTTTCATTTGTATTAGGTCCTCACGGTCCCGGTTCTTCGAATGTTCCCTTCCATCTTTCGTCTCAATCTCCTTCTACTACACAGAGTCCTACAAAACAAGTTCATAGTGCTCAGGCATCGCCAACAAATACTTTGAGGCCCGTTCGGCCAAGGGCCAAATCAGCAGATGAAAGTGGCAAAAAAATTGTAAGCATACATTTTGTAATAATTAATATGTTGCTCAAAGTACAGTTGCTTATTTAATGCTTACTGATAAATCATGTAAATATACAAAGAAAAGAAAACCACAGTGTAGATCAGTGTTTCCCAACGGGGGGCCCACGCCCCACAGGGGGGCATTTTGATAAGGGGGGGGTCAATTCGAAAAATCTGTTGGCCTATTTGAGGGGTCAGTGTCGTTTTTCCATTTTCAGTGCAAATGCACTGATTTCGTTTATATTTTTCTTATATATAATATTTACTATGTTATATATTAACCGTAATGATAAAATAAAAGTGATTTGCTGTTATATTTATACTGTTTCTTATTTATTTAAATTATGAAAATCGTAATTGTATATAAATTATATTAATTAAAGTACAGTAACAAATATGTACACTTCATGGTAATGTTTTATTTAACAATTAATTGTTGACAGAAAAAAAAAAAAAAAAAAAAAAAAAAAAAAAACCTTGTTTAAAAACAGTCCCATAAAGTTCCTCAGCACAATTACAGATATACAAATTAAGATCATTGGCATTCGCACTTTTACTAAAAATAGAAGTAGATTGGCAATGTTATTATTATTATTAGGGGGGCAATAAGTAATAGTCATAGGGGGCATAAGAATTTTAGAAAGACTTAGGCGGGGCATAGCACAAAAAAGGTTGGGAAACACTGGTGTAGATGGTGAGGGGAGAAATCTATATGGGGGTTGATTTATTAGTAAGTTCTAATAAGCTAATTTTTAGAAAGGATCAGATTTAATGTTAAAAAATTTTGATTGCTGCAAACACTTGTAATTACATAGCTTTGTTGTGTACTTATAGCGACCACCTAGAGAATCCATAGAAGACTGGGAAATACCAGTTGATGAAATTTTAATTGGCCATCGGATAGGTTCAGGCTCCTTTGGAACTGTCTATCGAGGTCACTGGCATGGTAAGAAATCTTATTCAGAAATAATGAGAATTTAAATGGGTTTTTTTTTTATTTAATCAATGTCATAAATTTTGAAATTCTGAGGAATTGCAACATTTAACAATGATTGATATCAGCTGTTTACTGTTATTTAAAAAGTATTCTATATTACATGCTTGCCCAATTTGATCACATGCTTATAAATGTTAATAACATCTTCTCTTTTTTTTCTGTTTTCATTGTTTTGAATGATTGGAGAAAAACAGTTTCATTTAGGTTCAAAAAGACATATTCACTGTCGTAATACTGCCATTGAACCATCACTTTCACAAAGCTTGATACAACCAATGAAAAAGAAAACCCAGCATCTCCAAATTAAAAGCCATGAATCATTGGCCAAAATGTAAAAAAAAAACTGCTGAAGCATATGGAGTTACTGTGGAAATAATAAAGACTTGAAGATATCTGTCCCTTTATTTAGTCCTTAAAATGATCTGACAGAAAAGGTACAAAGTGCTTGGATATAAGCAGTAATAGTTCCGATTTTCATGGAAGCAAACTTGTAAAGTGAGACATGCCAAGGAATTAGTTTGTTAATGGTTAAGGAAATTATGAAAGTGATTGAACAAAAGTTTTTTAAAAAAAATGTGAGAGCAACTAGCTTAAGAACAGGCCAGTTTCTGGGAGAAGATGCTGCTATCAAATATACAATGATGTAATAATCAGAATGGTGTAATAATCAGTTGAAAAGATTAAATGCATCTAGAATGAAGTGATTTGGACACATTTCCTGCATGGCAACTTACCATCTTACCAAACTTTTTAG
>JAFIDM010043524.1:14930-44991 GCA_023159025.1 Thereuonema tuberculata
TTTTCATTACTTTACAGCGTTTGCAACGTTACGTTATACTTCTCCTAACCTTAATAACATTGATCTGCATGACAAGCAAAGGTAAAACAAACATTTATTGCCGAGAATTTTCTTATCCTTATATATTATTTCTCAAAGGTGTTTTGTTGTCGGTTTATCTCCCTTAAGACTTCATCAAAATCAATGATTGAGACATCATCCGAACGATTACGTTCCCCGCTAATGACGAAAAATAAACAAATTGTTTAAAATTAATGTTTTCGTTAAAAAACTTTATTTTAAAAACCTTTTTATAAAAATGTAGACATGCTTTAACTGAAGCGACTTATTTTTCGAAAGCGAAAGAAAATTTCAAATAATTCTGTAGCGTCGTAACTTTTAATACATCCTTTTTGGAATAAAAATGCACTTTAAAAAGATATTTCATCGTTTATTTAATAAGAACAGATAAAAAAACAAAGATTTTTGTTTTAATAAAAATAAACGACTTATTACAATAAAAAACATAACAATTTGTTACCTTCTCATATATTATTATTACAATAAAAAACATAACAATTTGTCAACTTCTCATATATTATTTCTCAAAGGTGTTTACTATCAATGATTGAGATATTTTGAAGATTACGTTCACCGCTAATGACGAAAAATAAACAAACTGTTTAAATTATTGTTTTCGTTAAAAAACTTTATTTTAAAAACCTTTATAAAAATGTAGAAGGTGCCATCTATTGAATCTGTTCAATTATTTATTTTCAAATTACCATTCGGCGACTGATCAAGATGCCATACGAATTATTCGCACGGGTCAACCTTTTTATAAAAATGGAGAAGGCGCCATCTATTGACAATGGGTTTAACTAACATGCACGACAGCTGTTGGATTTGTTTATTAATTCTCAAAAGTGGTTTTTTGGTGCGAATTATTCGCACGGGTCAACTAGTCAGATTTATTTCTATTCCAGCAATTTCTATTAAACTGAACGGATCTAGGCAGTTCTGATGAATAAACAAACCCTTGAGTGAAACTTGAAGGAAAGTCGATGCAATCCATTCAGGTTTTTGAAGTAAGTCGAAATTTATTGTTTGGGGAACCGATTTCTCGGTGTAAACAAGAATCTATGGACAGTCAGATGTTAGTAGGTTTCTATTTACTTCACTTGTCAGCCAATAGGTCAAGTTAACTTAGATATGTATTTAAAAAAAAAACAACAACCAAACAACCAAAAAAAAAACAAAATAACAAAACAAACAAACCTTTATTTTATAAAAATAATGCTTTATGAAAGGACTGGTAGGAACTGTCAGAGAGGAAAAAAATGATGCATTCAAAATTGTACAGCTTCTATCTATTAATCAGTCACGATAAAATGTCATGTTCAGGAGAAATACTCACCGTAACCATCTCTTTGCACCCCATGGCCATTTCCTGCTAACAATCGTCACTTCGCTTTATCTTACAACAACAGATGTTGCTGCTAATTTAAAATACAGTCGAACCCCGCTATAGGGAACCGTCTGCGGACACAACATTAAGTTCACTATTACCGATGGTTCACTATATCCAAATTTTTTGAAAAAGTATTTTTTTAATATATGACAGTAATATTGTTGGAAATAGTGATTGCGATAGCACATAATTTCTTATAAATTATTAATTAATTAAATATTAATCAAAAAGAAGAAAAATGTATTTACACATCTAAAACTTGACTTTATTTTTACATTCTATGGAAGAAATTAGTTATTTTCGATTGAATACAATTCGACTTTAAGTAGAGTTCTTCAATTTTTATCAACAATTAGTAAAGAATCCATTGTTTTCTTGTCCACATTTTCTGTAGAAAAAAAAGTTCAGGATATTCACAGACGATTTCACTTCCGAGATAGAAGGTGGCGAAATTTAACATTCTTCTTCAGTATCGTCTTCTAAGTCTTCTTCATCAGCATCGTTCTTTTGTTTAAATTTCAGATACAATGTCATCTATAGGGGTTCCAGAAGTGCACATTTCGTCATCGCTAGATTCGAATTGTTCAGTAACTTCCCGTGGAAACATGTTCACACCATGCTTTTCCAGCCACTGAGATACTGGGAGTTTTTCTTCGTCGTCTTCGTCCTCCACAGTGGCGTCTTTTCCTATCAACAACACATCCTTCGAAAAACCGGCGGCCGCAAAGCGCTGAGGATTGTTGCTGATGTCACCTGTCTCCATGACTTTTCCAACAAAATTATTGCTTCCAATAGAGAGATGTTGTAATTCGTGTTGTTCCCTTCGTAGTTCTCTAAAATACGCATCACCAGCTGCTTCCTATAGTGGGACTTCAGGCTTCGAATAACACCTTAGTCCATGGGCTGCAGCACAGAATTTGGGGGCAAAAAAATGAGCTTAATGCACTTAAAGTTTAAAGTTGGAGAACTGAAAAAAAAAAAAAAAATCTGTGGAAATGAAATTTGTGTTCACTATAACCGAACTGCCATTTTCTCAGCTGTCCACTAAAAGCGTATAAAATAACATTAGTTAAATGGGAGTCCGGTCGGGACCATAAAAAAGTTCACTATACCTGAGTGTTCACTATATCCCGGGTTCATTATAGCGGGGTTCGACTGTAAAACAATTTCCGGTGTGTATATTAACCACTCAGCAATGCTATTAAGAGTTTCAATAAAAGTTCATGGCAATACATTGCAAGTTACTAGTGCTATTATTGGCAAATTCTCTTCGACTTAGTAACAGAATATGATGTATACTTAGCTTAAATTTTAATAAGCCTACTCAATTGTAGGCGATTTAAGAACTTTTAGAACATCATTAGGTCTAGAACATCATAAAGTAATCTTGTTGTCTGGATGGAAGTAAGTGGATTACAGTTTTCTTCATAAAAGACGCTACATTAATGCTAATTATCGCTTGTTCTCTTCAGGTGCAAGGTTCGCCTTGCAGCGACTTGATTGTTCCGACAGATCGACCGTACGGCAGCCCTGCGGCGAGACCGCTGTTGATGACGTGCTGACTGGTAACGTTTGTTCCAGACAAAATCGATCGCAATTTAATGACCATACATGGCAAACCCTTTTTTTTTTTGGCAAAATACTATTGATCTGATTAGAATTACAGCAGAAATTAGCTGCTTCACAAGTTCTCATTGTCGATCAGTTAAACCTGACAACAAAAACAAAAAGAAGTGTAATATTTAAGGTGCGTGAAATTGCTTAAAGTTAAAAATTATTTCAGCCAGCGCACTTGACTGAAAGATGAGAAAATATTTACAGTTTAGCTCCCTACTAGCTGCGTCCAAAGTGTAGACATTGGAGAATGATGTCTTACGAGAAGATATCAGCTTATAAAGGTCCAATAAGGGACAGGAAGCATTGTAGTGCATGTACACGCACCCTTCACTATAATGCTGTGAAGCAGACTGCCTCTACATTGGAGAGTCGAGACGCCCTCTCCCGGACAGGCTCATCGAAGGGCCTGTGATAAAGAGACCAAACCTATGCCACAGCGTACCATATCTGCAATACTGGATATTCCTTCAACTTTGAAAATCCATCAATTCTGGCAATTGCTCCTGTACTGATAGCTTCTTCTTCAAAATTTACAACGATTGTATTTCCGTAAACAATATTTATCAGTATGGATTTGCACGCCTGCCTTAATGATGTCACATAAATTTTAGTAAGTGCTTCACTTCACTGCATTGTTTTCATTTGTCTACATTTTATTTTGTTTATACTCATCTCCATGTTCTTTCTCGGCACTTTTCACCCCCTTTTCCCGATCGTCACGAGATGTCACCAATGTTTTCCTTAACATTCCGTCGGGCGCAACCGATCTCCTAGGCACACCTCGAACTCTTTTGTTTGCCCCTCGCCCGCTAAATTTTTTCGCGAGGTCTCCATCCTAGTAGCTTCCGCTTTTCCAGTGCTAATAACAATGGCAAGGTCACTTAGTGATTTTCATTCTTCATTTCCGGTTGACAGACGAAACGATCTCATAGGCTCATTGCGCCCGATTACGTTTTCCACCGTAAAAAAAGAAAAAAATCGCTAACTGACCTTACCCTTATTAGTCATACAAGAAAAGAGGAAGCCACTAGGATGGAGAAGTTGAGACGACGATTAGACGAAATTTGCCTAGCAGATCAGTTGCGCCCGACGGAGTTTTTTCAATTTCCATTTTCCATTAACTATTCAAAATTCTATCGATAACGGCATCAGCCGTTTTATAACGTGTTGGTGTTTAATATTATGAGTTATTAATTGTTTTTGGTAAGAAAAAAAGTTTATATATGTTTAAAAGAATAGTAAATCAAGCAGTGCCACCAAGGCTCAATGCGCCCGACCGTGTTCCGAACCCTATTGCACCCGACGGAGTGTTAACCACGCCTCCTTCCCTTCCAATTACCCGCAATGCTACAGGGTTTCCTTTCTCCCTGGCTGCTTTCTGTCCCTTATTGGTCTGTTCACCCTTTATATGCTGATGTTTTCTCGTAATACATTATTTCCCTCCGATGTCCAGTCTGCAATTTGGATGCAGCTAGTAGGGTGCTTTTTAACTGTATATAATTTCTCATCTTTAAGTCAAGTGCGATAGTTGAAATAATTTTTAACTTAGAAATAGAAAGAACTTCAATCATTATTCAGCACTAACAAGTTGAATCAATTTAGGAAGTTCCCTAATTCCATCTAGTGGAAATAAGTAACTAACTTAGCTTGTCTATTTTGTGAAGTACTTAAAACAAAAGTAGTATTAGGAATATTGGGCAATCGCATTCCTTTCGTGGACTAATTCTTTTGTTGATATTAAGGTTTTTTTTTTAAAATTTTTTATATTAATGGGCTCTAACTTCATGCGTCTGCCTAATATACATTGATCCTATGACTTTGTTTATTCTTGCAATACGGTAGAAATAATAGGATCCCAATCATTTTCCTATCAATTTTAAGAGACTGTTTGTGGAAATGTTAGTTTAAAGATTTGTGATTTCCAATATGTTTTCATATTTAAAATTGTGAATTGTAAATATTACCTAAATGTATGTTTTATCATATGATCATTTTAAACAATTGAGTTAGAACTACTTTATTCTAGTGTATTCAAAAAACATAAGATGTTCAAGAAATAAAAATATAAAGTTATTAAAATAATAATAAATTAAATAAAACAAGAACACACAGCAACCACTATAGAAGCATAATTACAAGGCGTGGAGTCTTTCAAATCCCATGGGATTCATCTTCGGCACCTATTTTATTTAATTTATTGACAAGCTTTTAACACCCGTTAAAATTGATTTATAAAATAATAATAAAAATATCCTGATCATATAAAGTTGATGGAAACTTCTTAAGAATGGACCACTTGAGAATAGGCGGGGCTTCGTAGTTACAAAATGCCCCATCAGGCTATTGCTTGGCTTGTGGGATAAATAAAGCCATGTGCTTCGTTTTAACCCGTGTAGGTATAGAGGGCAAACTAAAAGATTTGATTTGGATGAAACGATTTGGATGAAACGCCTTCCAAAATTTTCATATCGGATGTAGAGTTGATTATAGCCTATTGAAGAAGACGACGGCAATATATTATTAAAGAAGGATATAATTTAATGGAACACTTGAGGATAAGCGGGGCTTCATAGTTACAAAATATCCCATCAGGCTATTGCTTGGCTTGTGGGTTAAACAAAGCCATGTGCTTTGTTTTAATCCGTGTATATATAGAGGAAATATTATATTGAAGATATTATATTCCAAGCGTTTTTACAGAAGTATTACAATAAGAAACTGCACAGTATTGAACCATTCCGTCTTGAAATATCAAAAATCGACGATTTTTTGAGTAATTTACACTAAGTTATATGTTTGTGTATCCCACAAGATCTCGCAGCATATGCTTAAACGTCATACGTCATACGGTAGGGGCGTAAACCTCAAGTGGTCCATTAGCATGTTAGATTCTAAATAAACAATAGTAAACAGTATAGGAAACTGGCTGAATTAATTAGTTTTTTATGATATAGAGATCATTAATCTTCATGAATCCTATAGAGAAGAAGATATAAATATAGGCTAGGGTCTAAATATGGGCTAGTTGAAGTATTCGGATATGAGAGGTACTACCGCGCATTGGAAATATAGTGAAAATATGTCTAAGTAACAAAGAGAAATGTGTGGAACAGTCACCTACAGTCAAGTTATTCAGAGATAGTGTGGTGATAAGTGTCAATCAATCTATTTCATGACCTTGAAACATTTCACAGCTACGTTTTGTTGCTTTCTTAATCAAATTCTATTGAATCAAAAGCTGATTTGTAAAATACATGACATTACAGTAGAACCTCATTGTAACGGACCCTATTATAACGGGCGTCGCTTATAACGGACAGTTTTAAAAAAAAAATTGTAATAATAATAAAGGATGCTAATTTATATCTGACGAGTTTTACATTTCCAAGCAATCGATTAAACATCGATCGAACAAACCCAGCAGAAAATAAATTATTTTTTTAAACCAATGAATGTAAGCAATCAACATGAATCAGGATCTTCTTGTTCTAAAGATTAATGCAGTGTATACGTACACATCTTTTTCAATTCAACCTACTATGTTGAAGGCTGTTTTTTTATTTTTTATATAAAAAACACTTCTTATAGCTAACAATTGTACTTTCATTGATGTACACCCTGCTGCATTACATCCCTATAAGAATTATTTGTTATAAACCGGACTTTCATTAAAACGGACAACCTTCAGTCCCTATTAGTCCGTTATAATGAGGTTCTACTGTACTTACATTCTAAACTTGTTCTAGCATAGTTTATTTATTGCGTAGAACTACGTGGTAATGGCGGGAACCGATCTTAATGTTTCTTACCAAATGGTCTAAATACTATCTAAGAAGGTCTAAAAAAATTGATCTAAAATTTCTTCTTTTCGGAATACTCAGAAATACTCCAAAACATTAATCGAAAGGAGATAAAGAAAGTTTAAAAACTCAATCTATCTGAAGATGACATCGGCCTAGAAATTCCACAAGGGGAGGGAACTTGGGTCAAATCTATTCAGTGTTTAATGTGGCCCCCAGTGCAGGTGCTGAAAAGAACGTTTCTGCTTGTCACTTTAGAAATAGATAATTAACATTTAATATAAATGTTTCAGCATTTTTTCACATTTTCTTAAAAAAAATTCGAGTATTACAGTAAATTTTTGTTGGTAGCCGATATACGGACCGCAATTTCAAAATAAAAAAAAAATTCTGTATCTTTTTTTTTTTTTTTTTTTTTTTTAAAAAAAGTGAAGTAATTTTCTTTGCTTTTGCTTTTGTTTATTTCAACCTTTTATCATAAAGTAGACACACTTTCGATATTAAATAAACTGGTACAATTTAATTATCTTAATTTTTTCTTGGTGAAATTCGTAAAATAAAAGTGATAGCCCATATTTGGACCTTCTCTATTCAAAGCTTTCCATGAAGTCTTAGCAGAATTCAGGAACAGAATTTTCTGTGACGTATCTCCTCACAAATGAACTAAATTTTGTTTATAGAGTACTAGCTATAAGGCCCGTTCTTCGCTTGTGTTCAAAAAACAAATGTCCTAACGTGGATGATAACGAAATTGCAATTGAGAGATCACTTCAAAATTTTCCCGGTTGGTACCAAAAAACAAACAAACTCAAAAGGTCTGATCTCATTACAAATCTATATCTACCCGGAAACCCTGTAGAAGTATCCTTCAACCATATTTGCCCATCCACTCACCACCCTCCCTTGTACATCCATAATTCCAGATTATTCGAATTTTGTGGTTAAAATCAAGAAAGGGTTACTACCAAACCACAGTGCAATCCCCGTCATGAAATGAAATTATAGAACATTTTCTTCAAACAGATTTTTGACTTACAATGGAAACAATTGAAGCATTGCTATTGTAAAGAAACAATCACCAGAAGTCATCGGAAACAATTGCTCCGTGCTTTATATAGTTGACACGTGATTGGACTGTTGGATTCTGTGAAACCAAGGAGATGCAAGAAAAAGCAAAAGCCGTTGGAATAAAAAGATGGCGATAATCAAGTGAAATACAATTCTCTAAAATAGTATTTGGAGACAGGTTCAATCGAATATCTGAACATTAAGAGTTGATTTTAAGCTATGATTAATAAGAAGAATTCAAAGAGATAAATTTATTAATCATAATGTATTATATGTTTCAGCAAATAAGTAGAGACGTTACATCATTCGATGAGCAGCGATTGGAACGACGCCATTTTGTTAGTGATACAATATGTTTAGAAGATTATTCACAACGACGAGATCCAATGGGTATATATGCAAAGTAAGGTCATATTTAAACACCGCATTGAAGGCTGCAAGTAAGTCATATTTTTCTTGTTGATACACAGGACATATTTGTATAAATCACGAACAAAGAAGACATAGTTAAAGTTCTTAAAGAGGATACAAGTAGACAATTTAACTATTCAAGATAAGTGAAGACTTTTACTTCGTGAATATTGATTTGCTAATTTCACAAGAACATTTAATAATCGTAAAGTACATCGATTTACATGCAGTGAAAGGCATTATCGCATTAAGAGAGACTTTTAAGCTAAAGCGATTACGTTAATTGTAAAAGAGTAGTAAACCATTTCTAGGAAGAAGAAATATACATGTAACTAGTGTATAGCATTTAATCAAAGAATTAAAAGTATTTAATTCTAGTTTACTTGTTTATGCTTATTGAACCATTGCCTTTAATTGACAGTATTTCTTACTAGGATAGGATCTGAAACAAAACATTTTTACATCCACCTACACCTATTCGTTTAACTTCATCTGGTGTTTTATTTAACCGCTCTGCTAAAATTATTTTCTAAATGTGAGCAAGTTTATTCCACATTTATGGTTATGGGGCCCAGGAACGCTTCGAACTGCGCAAGTTAGACACATCTATGGTCATAAACCCTAGGAACGCTTCGGACCGCGCAAGTTAGGCACATCTATGGTTATAGACCCTAGGAACGTTTCGGACTGTGCGAGTCACGAGTAAAATAGCGAGCCGCAAGTTACAAATAAAGCAACAAGTCGTAAGCTACGAATAGAATTACAGCGTCGTACTAGATGTTTTGAAATACACGTGCCACAAAGACAGTTACGAACTCTTGGCAAAGATTCAAGTTGTGCAAACTATGTTTGGATAAAGATCCAGTTTTGCATTCAACTGAACCAATAAAAGGTACAATAGTTCAATTGCTAGATTATTGCAGTTATCATGGCAAGTTACATTCTAAAATTCAGTGGCGTAAATTATGCAAGTTGGAAAATGCATATCCGCACCCAGTTGCAGAAAGACGGTCTTTGGGATGTGGCAAACACTCCGCTGAAAGAATTAAAAGAAATGGAAGATAAGCCCATTAAATACAAACTCTTAAATAAAGCCCAGAAGGCAGTTGGTTTAATTCACGAATCTCTTGAAGAGAAGTATCGCATGTTATTGCAAGAAGTGAGTGATCCACACCAGCTACTAAATGAGATCGATGCAAAGTTTAACATCATCGATTATCTCAAAGTGACAGACCTCAAACGAGATTTATTTACTATGAGTAAAATGAAAGACGACACAAATTTGCCAGATACAATACTCAAAATAAAACTCCTAGCAGGGGAAATCACAACAAAGGGAGGTGTGATGCCTGACCATGAAGTTAGTTGGCTTATCTTGTCTGGTTTGCCGAATAATTATGACGCTTGTGCACAAAATATTATGACAATGCAGAAACACAGTAATTACAACTCGGAGATGGTAATTGATTGCGTGATGCAAGAGTACAAACGCAGACACAGCAACATAAAATCAGATGATACTACTGAAGATAGCAGAAGCCACAAAAGGTCAGATGACGCTGTGTGCAATAGTCAAAGTTATAAAGCTGTAGCTGATACTAAGTCTAAGAAAACCCCTAATCGAGACGAGGATTCTCAACGCTGTTATAATTGTGGTAAGATAGGCCACATCGCCAGATTCTGTCGCAAGAAGCCAAAACGCAAAAGTAAGAAGACAGAAGATGACGTAGTTAAGGACGACAAAAAGAAGAACTTCTCTGGTATCGTCACCATGTACGGAGGTGAAGTCGAAACAAAGAAAAGGACATCGTGGTACATCGATAGCGCTAGTAGTCATAACATATGTAATGACAAAGACTCTTTTAGCAGTTACCAGGAATTCCGCAATGTTACGAAAGTATACGGAGCTTCTGAGGAACCCATCCAAGCTTTAGGAGCCGGCACAGTTCCATTGAGAGTAAAGACGTCACAAAACAAACACCTAGTAGTGAGGCTGACAAACACGTACTTTGTACCCAAAATAGCTGTTAATCTAATATCCGCTGGAGAACTTGATAGACACGGATGCAAACAGTACATCAACGAGAACAGATACGTTGTCAAGGATCCAAGCAACAGAACCATTTTAGTAGGTAAAAAGGTGAATAACTTGTACAAAGTGGATTGTACACCTGTAAAAGAACCGGTGAAGAGTTACTTCAATGAACAGAGACACGATAAATATCACCTATGGCATGCTAGACTCGGCCACATTTCTTCTGTAAGGATGAAGATGATTCAATCCAAGAACTTACTCAAAGGAGTAGAAGGAATCAAGATCCCCGTAGACAAGAAAGACTCATTTTGTGAAGGTTGTCAACACGGTAAGATGCCTAACATCAGCCACAAGAGATTGAATAAAGTAAGATCATCTAAACCATTGGAATTCGTTTATACTGACTTATGCGGGCCGATGCAGTCACACAACGGAAAGAAAGCATACATATTGACATTTATCGACGACTACACCAGGCGGAGCTTCATTGATATAATTGAAAGTAAAGATGTTGTAGTGGACCATATCAAGACTTTTATAGCCTATGCAGAACGGTCTAGTGAAAATAAGATCAAACACATACTATCTGACCAGGGTAAAGAATACATCAACAAAGACGTTATGAATTTGTTAGAGGATAAAGGAATTAAGTTCCAGCATTCGTCGGCGTACCAGCCACAACAAAACGGTATTGCCGAAAGATTCAATAGATCTTTAGTCGAGATGGCAAGGACTATTCTCACGGACGCCAAGCTTCCCATGACATATTGGACTCATGCTGTAAAGTGCGCGAATTACATTTTGAATCGCCTGCCGCATCAGAGCATAGATTTTGACATCCCTTTAACTCGGTGGTACAACAACCAAGCACCCCCAAGCGTTAAACACTTAAGAAGATTTGGTAGTGCAGCTTACCTGAAGTTACCAAAAGTTCAAGTTAAGAACAAGTTCGAGTCGAAGGTTCATAAGGGTATCTTCCTAGGTTACTCCAATGCAACCAGAGGATATATAATCTACGATACAGATGACAGGAAAATAGTTGAAACAAGAAATGTATACGTAAATGAGAACAAGCGTGGGAGTGAGTTTCTCGAAGTGAACCGAAACACAACTGACCACAAGTATGACCTCAGACTCATTACTCGAAAGAGCCAAATAGCTGACACCAGTTCTTCCGAAGACGAAAGTGTGCATGATGAAACCATTAGAGAAGGAGAACCATCCAATGAGGACCCATCAGACAATTCAAGAGAGGCGTCTGAACAGTCTGAATCGGAAACCTCGGATGAAGAGCCTGAAGTAGAAGAAAATTACTTCAAACTTAGAAGTCGTCAAGTTAAGTTGAACCCTAAAGTTAGAATCAACAAGCGAACATGTGAAACCATTCCAGTGAACTACAACGAGGCAATCACGTGCAGTGACAGTTCTAAGTGGAAAGAATCCATTAGGGAAGAGTTAAGGAATCTCAAGGATCATAACTCATGGCTAGAAACGGAAATCCCAAGTTATGCGAGACCTCTGTCCACACAATGGATTTTTAGGACCAAAAGAGATGCAAAGGGTGAAATTACCAAGTATAAAGCACGTCTTGTAATAAACGGGTATTTACAACGAAAGGGAGAAAATTATAATAAAACCTATTCTCCAACCCCCAGCTTAACTACCATCAGAATGCTTTTATCGTTAGCCGTGCAAGAGGACCATGAAATTCATCAATGTGACGTAAAAGGAGCTTACTTAAATGGTCTGATTGACCATGACGTCTACATTGAAGTTCCTCAAGGAGTCGAACTCAAGGACAAAGCATGCAACGGACTAAAATTGCAAAAGTCAATTTACGGATTAAAGCAAGCAGGACGTAGATGGTATGAAACCCTGCGAGATAAGTTGTTGAAACATGAATTCAAAACTATCAAGACAGAGCCATGTATCTTCACATACAAAGCGAGTGATAGAAATACATATATATTGTTATTCTATGTCGATGATATTTTGATCATAGGCAAAAATGAAGAAATGATTAACAATATCAAACACATGCTAGATAAATTATTCGGAATAAAAGATTTAGGCCGAATAAAGGATTACCTAGGTATGAACATCAGATATGACAAAGATCAAGGAAAGTTGTTCATTTCCCAGAAGCGATTTATCCATGATTTATTAGTAAAACATAACATGGAAAACTCGAAGCCAATGAGCACACCGTTAGTAGAAATATCTAACAAAGGAAGTCACGAAATGGATGAAAGTGAAAAACTAGGAAAACAAGAGCATTTGCTGTATAGAAGCATCGTAGGAAGTCTTATCTACATAAGTTCCAACAGTAGACCGGATATTACTTATTCAGTCAACCGTTGTTCGGAGAAGTTAAATTCCCCAACTGAATTTGACATGAGAAATGTCAAACGAATGCTACGTTACCTACATGCCACTGAAGACATGCAGATGATATTCACCAAGGGGGAGAATTTGCTTTATGCATATTCTGACGCTAGCTTCAACGACCGATCAGACGGAAAGTCAACATCAGGGAACACCATATTTCTAGGCAACAACCTTATATCATGGAGAAGTAAAAAGCAAAGTTTGATTGCCCACTCCAGTCAAGAAAGCGAGCTTATTTCCTGTTACGAATGCGCTCGAGACATTGTAAGTTGCAAGAAAACACTGTCCGAATTGAAGTTCGAAGATCTTTCAAGTCGAACAAGTATTCTCTATTGCGACAATCAACCAACGATCCGGATGATCGAAAATAAGTTTGAAACCACCAGAAGCAAGCATATTGATTTAAAGTTCTACATCATCAAGGACTACGTAGAACAGGGTGAAATTCTACTAAAGTATGTAAGCAGCCAGGATAATCCCGCTGATTTATTGACAAAGGTTGTGAATAAGACTAGACTTCAAGATTTGATCAAGCACTTAAAGGTCATGCAAGTCAACCGAGCCAGCTTATAGTATATACACGCTCATGCTTACACTCCAAGAAGAAAAGTTAATTCCGATTTTCAAGTCGAAGATTGAAAGGGAGTATTGTGGTTAAAATCAAGAAAGGGTTACTACCAAACCACAGTGCAATCCCCGTCATGAAATGAAATTATAGAACATTTTCTTCAAACAGATTTTTGACTTACAATGGAAACAATTGAAGCATTGCTATTGTAAAGAAACAATCACCAGAAGTCATCGGAAACAATTGCTCCGTGCTTTATATAGTTGACACGTGATTGGACTGTTGGATTCTGTGAAACCAAGGAGATGCAAGAAAAAGCAAAAGCCGTTGGAATAAAAAGATGGCGATAATCAAGTGAAATACAATTCTCTAAAATAGTATTTGGAGACAGGTTCAATCGAATATCTGAACATTAAGAGTTGATTTTAAGCTATGATTAATAAGAAGAATTCAAAGAGATAAATTTATTAATCATAATGTATTATATGTTTCAGCAAATAAGTAGAGACGTTACATCATTCGATGAGCAGCGATTGGAACGACGCCATTTTGTTAGTGATACAATATGTTTAGAAGATTATTCACAACGACGAGATCCAATGGGTATATATGCAAAGTAAGGTCATATTTAAACACCGCATTGAAGGCTGCAAGTAAGTCATATTTTTCTTGTTGATACACAGGACATATTTGTATAAATCACGAACAAAGAAGACATAGTTAAAGTTCTTAAAGAGGATACAAGTAGACAATTTAACTATTCAAGATAAGTGAAGACTTTTACTTCGTGAATATTGATTTGCTAATTTCACAAGAACATTTAATAATCGTAAAGTACATCGATTTACATGCAGTGAAAGGCATTATCGCATTAAGAGAGACTTTTAAGCTAAAGCGATTACGTTAATTGTAAAAGAGTAGTAAACCATTTCTAGGAAGAAGAAATATACATGTAACTAGTGTATAGCATTTAATCAAAGAATTAAAAGTATTTAATTCTAGTTTACTTGTTTATGCTTATTGAACCATTGCCTTTAATTGACAGTATTTCTTACTAGGATAGGATCTGAAACAAAACATTTTTACATCCACCTACACCTATTCGTTTAACTTCATCTGGTGTTTTATTTAACCGCTCTGCTAAAATTATTTTCTAAATGTGAGCAAGTTTATTCCACAAATTTTGTAATTCGAGATTCCTAGATATGAAATTAATTTTGAGATCGGAGAATATAAGACTTCCTATTCGCCGTCTCGTTTACACCTCAGTTCGTAAAAAATCATCTGACAAATCTATATCTATCCCGAAAACCTCGTCTCTAATATGCACAACAATATTTGTGTGGTTTCCATTGTCGCCACCAGGTGCACATGTGGCGCTAATGCAGAATAATAATGTAGTTTCAATTGATGCCCGAGGTTGCTATACAGCGCTATTAATCACAATAATACTTGTGAAGGGCCCCTTGTCGCCACCACAAATATTGGTACTACTATCCACAACAATGGCTAAGTTCCAATTGTCGCCACCACGTTGCTGTGTGACGCTATTATGAACAACAATATTTTAGTTTCAATTGTCGACACCAGGTTGCACAACAATATTTGTTTAGTTCTCATTATCGGCACCAGACGCATTGGATAGGTCCAGATAGGTCAAAGGGCATAGGAGTATAGCGAACAAACAAACACACAAACATCCTCCTTTATATGTATTATTATATACAGTATATAGTGTGACAATACTCATATGTCAATTATTATAATACTCGAAATATTAGAATTTTAGTTATATTATTTTTGCCTTTGCAAATGTCAAAGAAATGCCAACTAAAAAAAAAAAAGAAATTTTTTTTTTTTTCTTTCGAAACATTGTTTTGTAAAGCTAATGGCGGAAAAACTTCGTTAGCGTTAGTTTAGTCATTATTAGTAATTTTATTTTATTTTAGGCTTTAATTTAATTTTAGTCAGAATCTTAAGAATTTTTAGGAATAAATCTTTAAGTTTTAAAATGTTAGAATTTAATATGATAGATTTAGGAGTTAAGATTAATTTTAAAATATTTAAGGATTTAATCTTCATTTAGCTTAGATTAGATTTAATTTTTAAAATAAGAAATTAATTTTCTTTTGCTGAGTTTATTTGAATTTGGAAATTTCCTATTCTTAGGAATTTCCTTGTGGCCATCAATTGGAGCACCTGACAAATATCATTCCATATTTGGAATTGTTGTAAGCATTGTAATTCTATTGGTTAATTAGCATTATCACCCCATGTGAGGTAATAATGAGGTAATCTCCCTTATTTGGGCAGATATGCAATCCTGCTATCCGAATGGTCTGTGCGACGCGTGACGTCACACAGCGGCGCTCTTAAAGTTTATTTAACGGGGTGTTCGAGGAAGATCTCTCTCTCTCGCAGCCGTTTTGCTCTCTTAACCTTTGCTACAATGCGCCTGGCCTCGTCGACCACCGCTGGTAATGAATGGGCGGCCGCATCTCAAATTCTTGACGCGTTTGTTAGAAATAGGGCGTGTTAAATCAAGTTATCTTTAGTTAGAATAGGCAACCCGTGGATAGCCTACAATTTCTATAATTTATTTGTGCGAAAAATTACTGAAATTAATTTGCAAAATAAGGCTTGCAAATTTTCTGTTCAATGCACGTGTACACCCGTGCAGGATTCCACAAGCTATTTAGTGCTTCGTAAGTAAAATTTGTGCTTCGTAAGTAAAATTTGTGCTTCGTAATTTAGTTATTTAGTGCTTCGTAAGTGAAATTTCAGTGCGTCGTAATTTAACTTTATGCTTCAAGAAGTTTTAAGCCATAGCTTCGCCGAAATTGTTATTCTTAAGTGAAGTAACATATTACTATTTGCAGTGTTGAATAAAATTGTTAAGTTTGATTAATGTGGTGAATGCGTTGTGCTTCTTTGTGCGTGAACGTGAAGTGTGGCTTCCCCACGCTCCGAATGGACTGGGTTAGTCAGGGCGTACCATGTAACGACTTTGGAGGGGGTAGATAAAAAAATTCACCGAACGGACTTTGCGGTTGGCGCCCAACAAATACCCGAACAACCCCTGAAAGGCTAAAATTACCCCCTGGAGGAGCGTCCCGTTACAATAGATAATGACAAATCCTAAGTGCTTATTTGTTAGTATTCAGAGAAATCATAAAATACCAGAATAAAACTGCATGAAAGCAATTGAAAGATGGTAGGGTTTGCAATTGAAATACATTATAAATTAAAGTATATAACAAATGCAAAGTGTTATAAAAAAATCCAAGTGTTTAAGCAACAGAATAAAAACAGTATCTATATGCTCGTAGGCCCTTTGACCTATCAGGACCAAACCTTGCAGAATTACTCTTTAGGACCCTGCGGAAAAAACGGGTTACTTTGGAACCTGGACACACCACCCCCAGGGGTTGAAAATGGGTGAAATCCATGAAATAGCGCCACATATGCACCTGGTGGTGACAACGAGAACTACACAAATGTTGTTGTGCAACAATTGGAACTAAAATATTCTTCTGCACAATAGCGCCACATAGCAACCTAGTGTCTATGAAATGAAATACAGTAGTTTAAGAAAATAGCGAATGAAAGGGATTCAATCTTTTGATAAGGGAAACTCGCAAGGTCTCTGAAACTGTAGCATTTTTTTATTATTTATTATTATTTATTGTTATTATTATTATTATTATTTTAGAGCAAGTGTATTTTCCAAGAATCAATTTAACAACGCAAAAATTTCCTTCGTGGCCTCTTCGTTCTGCTACATTCGTACAACATTTATTATTGTTACTAGTTGTATTCACATATTAAATAAATCGGTATTAAACAAATAATTCTTTAAAAAAAAGTCACTTACTGATCATCAAAATTCTAACAGTCCATATACGTTTCTTTGAATATGATAAAGATATTAGCCTATATACGTTAGTTTATGTACAATCGTAAATTACGAAATTCACTTTATTTTCTTTACTACTCCATAACTTCGTACAGGCAATATTTCGAACTCCTTATCGGAAGTGAATTTTGTAATTTATGTGGTCATCGTGAAGATTTAATGTACAATCGTAACATAAATTTGAGTTTTTGAAAATATTATACAAAAAAGTTCTGACTTTGAAAATGAAAATTTATTTTAGCTGCAACCACTTAATTATCTTTTTCTAAGAGACCAGAAGCCATTGTTTAAAGGCCAATAAAAGAAAACAAGATACAAATTAGTTTGGCTAAGAAAGTTTATGATATTCCTAAAGAATATTTCATTAAACAAAGAATTTATTGAAGACAATATTATGTTTCTTTTCTTTTTGTTCCAACATTTTTAACATGAATTACCAGGTGAGTTATAATCTACGTTTCTTGTGAGAAGAAATTTATTACAGTCTTCGTTATCACTTAACCATAATTCCAGTGCCTTCACTCTGAGGTCGAATGCTTTCTGTTTACAGTATCTCGTCGTTGCACGACAGAAGGAATTAGAAAAGCTGTTTAAGATTTCTATAATTCATGTTGCAGTCAAATACTTTTTAAAAATATATTCCCAAGAAATTGTTCAATTTCCAATGATATATTGTGATGAGTTTTTATATTTGTATTTATACATATTTCTATTTTATTGATCCTGTGTATTCTATTTTAACTTATTCATTTATTTATCTAATCAGAATCACTTGTACATTTCAAATTCCAACCGTTATCGGTTAATCTTATTTTGTTTATTATTAAATCCCAACGGCTGGACGGGCTCCCATAATGCACCGTAAATTTAAATCTTTCTGTTAATTTCAGTTATTATTTAAACCTTCCAATCATCTTTTAAAGCCCTCCAGCCAATCAATCAATGTAAATAAATCTATATAAACCTCTCTCTCTCTCCCTCAATAAACAGAACCCGTTCAGATCTTGCATCAGTCTTGTTCTTCTTGATTTATTACACGAACCAGGTCACCAATTAATCACCACAATATTTCACAATAAAACGAGTGAGCATTGATGTATCAAGGAATATCTGAAGGATTTTAGAGCCTAGCTTTTTTTATTTATTTTTCTTTGTCTTTTCAAGTTCGAGAAAAGTAATACAAATGTTTTCATTTAAGTATTATCATAATCACCAGTTACCAATTAACTTCAGATTTTCCATTCGCTGAAAATTTATTGCAACAACTTCTTGTAAAATGTCAAAATCTAATCAATTTTTTTAAGCTTAAATGAATTTAAAAATAACGAAATCATAGAATGTACAAAAAAAAAAATTGGATTCATTATTCGTTATTTTGAATCAACAGAAATTTCCGTCATTTCTACTGTTTTTCTACGTCAGTTTCTATCAACTTCACGAGTAAATTCGCAATCTTCCCGAAAAATACTTCATTTACCATTATTGTAATTGGGAATTTGCATTTCGGGAAATACTTATAAAATGCATTCATTTTTTATATTTTAATGCGTAGATTACTTACATAAAATACTGTAATTAATAATATTATTATTGCTTTGTAATATTAAAGTTGTAAATTTTCACAGTTTCTGATTGACTTGACGTCACTGGTCAGCTAAATGTTATCAAAACAACAACAAATGAGATCCCCCATTCTTCTCTAATTTACTTTTTTTTTTTTAACAAAAGTTGTAATTTTGTTGCCTCAGAAATGAACGCTGAAAGATAAGATTTTTCCGTTTCCTCTGCGTCCGAGGGATGACTTTTAATGTGAGTCTGAGTTAACGTATTTACTAGATAAGTTAAAAGTGGTCAGAGATAATTAATAATTCCATGGCTTATAACACATTATGTTACAGAGAATATATTAATAAGATTCAGCTTTTTTTCCCTTTGTCAGATTTATAATAAAAGCACTCTACATAGGAAAACAAAAAGTTTCTAAAAGAACTTAACATTTCTTCAAGCCGTGCTGGCGTGGTCGTGCGGTCTCGGCGGCGGCCAGCCGTGGCGTCCAGTGCGCCAGTTCCTGGGTTCGGATCCCGGCAAGGGCATGGCTGTTTCAATTTCCTTTCCTGTGTTGTCCAGCCTCTTATTCACTTTCTCTTCGGTCTGACGTCATTCCTTAATGGCGTCCTGGGGGAAGGCAACGGGGAACCATCCCCAGTATCTGTTCCCTAGTATATCTACGGCTTCTCCTAGGGGTTCGCCCTTCGGGGGTCACTAGGTTCCGTAGACCGCGTAACTTCGTATCTACGAAGATCGCACATCATGATGATGATGATGTTTCTTCAAGCGTTTTTTTTTAAAATTATTATTCTTATTCTTTTTTTTTAATGTCGTAAAAAACGATACAAATGAAAGGCCTTCGTTTATTTTAAAATTCTAAAATCTACTAAATTCGAACAATACAATTTTTCCATTTCTAAAAACAAATAATAATAATTGCATTTGCATTATTTACTTCAGACAAATTAAGGAAATTTAATTTTGATTAATTTTAATCGTATCAAACCTCGGGCAAATTAATGAATTCGTTAAAAGGATTAACTTCCATTGTTTAAATCATCGATAGAAATGTTCAGGATCTAAAGCTTTTCTTTGGGAATTTCTCGCTCTTAATTGATCGTCTAATAATTGAATAAATGTTCGACTCTTCTGGGAAATACAATGTTCACAATACATAGAAAGATTTGTAATCAATGCTTGGAACTTTTATAACACACAGGACTATATTAAATACAGTATTACAATTATTAAATATTTAATTTAGAAAAGAAAATTTAATACACTTTAAAGTCTAAAAATACAAGGCCTACATCAGGGCCATCCCGTGGTTTGTTGGCGCCCGGGGCAAGATTTCGTCAGGCGCCCTACACTTGATATTTGCGCCCCCCACCATCCCAAAAATCTACAAAAAAAAAAAAAAAAACACGGAATCTCCAATTCAACAACAACAAAAAACGGAATTTCCAAATTTTTTTATTTTTGCCGTTGCCGCGGCGCCCAGGAATTTCCAATTCCACAACCAAAAAAATAAATAAATAAATTAAAGAATTTCCACTTCAACAACCAAAAAAACAAAAACAAAAAAAACCACGGAATTTCCAAATTTTTTTATTTTTGCCGTTGCCGCGGCGCCCGGCGCGCAGGGCGATCGCCCCGGTCGCCTCGCCCATGCGACGGCTGTGGCCTACATACATGTTTCAAACGAAACAAGACGAGGTTACAAGAATGAAGCCGAAACCGAACGAAGACATCGAATGTCGAGACAATCGATAGAACACACGGACAGACTGAGTGATCTGATGATGATACAGAAAAATAAAATTGCACTGAGATTTTGTCCAAATAATTCATGATATCATTATATTCATTTCACCAATGGATCTGGTAAGTGGAATCAGGAGAAGAAATCACATCTTGAATTAATAGAACAAGGAATAGCTTTAGATTAATTATTTTGTACAAAAAATTATCAAAAAGAAATCTTTATATCACAAGTAGCTTTAATTTTTTTTTCCTTAATAAGTTTTTTAAAAATACTTTAATGATAAGAGAAAAGAAGACCAATTACCATCCATTCTTTTTCTTTTACTTCGCATATTTACTTCAATTGAGAGATTTTTAGCAGCTACTCAGTTATTCATGGAAATCTTACGAATAATGGAATTAAATGTTCGGACTTAATTCCTTTTCTTATTAGTCAGACTTACTGATATTTAGACAAAGAAGAAACAAATCAATGATTTTATCTCGATTAAATTTTTTTAATTGAATATTTTTTCCTCCTAATCTGTTAGTTTCCTACTGATCATTTATTCGTGAGAATTGATTGAAATATGAGACTAATATTTTCAAGGAAGTCATTTACGAAATTAAAAGGAAGTAATACATGCAATGACTCTTCGAGTGCAGCTTCGAAGACATTCCCATAAATACTTTTTTAACTACAAAGATTTTATAAGGTTTTATTTATATTTTATATTTATATTTTATTACATATGGATTGGAAATAAGCGTTACTTGTAACGCTGTTACCAGTTACTTTTTTATCAATTATTATTATTATTAACACGTTTTTATTAACTCTTGTCTGTTTGTTTGTTTGTTTGTTTCTTCTGTACAAATTTTGCAATTGAATTTAAACTAATTTCCCGATGAGCTAGAGACTTGAAACTTTAAATATAACTCAGAACTGGATGACAATGCAATATTAACCCATTATCTCCCCTTGTTCACTCAAATGCACATTTTTAAAAACAGTTTCCACATAAATCTACAGTAATAAAATTCATGAAGTGTCATTACCTGTAAAAAAAATAGTATAGTTAGCATTTTTGCCGGTAGATGTCGGTGATATTGAAACAGTAGGCGATCCTATCATCAGCGCCATTTTCTCCATCGCTTCGACAAAATCGAAGGCTATTACGACTTAAGTATAACAGTGAGGAGATTTTCTTTCGAAAATAAACAATATTTTTACTGAAATAAATTAATTCTAAGCGTCAGAATGTGCAGATGTCAACTTTTTAAAGAGAATTTTCATTTCTTATTGAATCTTCGACACTCGCGCACAGGATTGTGGGATTATCGCTTTTCGATAATTAGCGTCATTGCCTTTAACAATGAATAGTGTAGTTAACATTTTTGTCGGTAGAAAGATATGACGACGTCCAGGGTTTTTTAGGTTTAATGGTTAAGTGATAATTAGTAGAATATTTAAAAATTTATAATATCAGTTCAAGGTAGTAGGTTTATCGTAAAAATGAATATTCCACTATTTATGAAAATGCGTAGAGTTCATTTACTTTTTGATGCAAATTTTATGTTTTTTAAACAACTAACTGATATCGTATTTACTTAATCTTATCAAACTGTTGAAAATCGATTAAAAAATATAGACACAAGACTAAAAAAGCAGAAAATAATTAATTACAAAAAATAGTTTTTTGAATTTTTAAAACGGACTGAAAAGTAAAAAATAATTTTTCCTAGCCCCATACAGATTCCTAACCCCATACAGATAGTTCTGAAAATTTGTGATTGCGCAGTTTTAATAGCTATGAAAATACTTGTAAGATTTAAAACGAAAAACGTGGGGCGCAAGAAAATATACACTCCATCCATACAATCTTAATTATCTAATGCATGCGCCCACGTTTTTCGTTTTAAATATTACAAGTATTTTCATAGCTACTAAAACTGTACTATCACAAATTTTCAGGACTATCTGTATGGGGCGAGGGAAAATTATTTATACTTTTTAGTCCGTTTTAAAAACATAGTATAATCAAAAAACTATTTTTTGTAAGTAATTATTATATTTACTGTCCGTATCTCCGTTTTTTAAAAGATCTATAACTTTAGAGATAACCGAGTAACTCTAAGGCATTACTTAACCCAATTTGAAGCAAATTCACTAAGTTCGGTTAGTTTTCGTTATTCGATAACGCTTAGTTCACAGAACGTGAAGCGAGTGAGAAACAAACTTTTTTGACATCATTACCTCGAAGTGAGAATCTAGGAATCTATGATTTTATTTCCTTATCAAGAAGATTCGTATTTTTCTTGAGCTAGAAGTGCGCACCATCCAATCAAAGTAAAGCAGGTTAAGAATTCTCTTCTTTTCAACCAGGGCTTCCGTGATGGTACCAATTACATACGTCTTTTGAAATGGAAAACCTGAGCATAATTTGTTCGACCAAAAATAAACTGAACTTTAAAAATGGAGGATTAAAGTAGAGGCTGCTCTAGATGATAGAAAACTCAAGGTAAGAGTCATGGATTTTAAATAAGTTTATTAAAAAAAGTGCAAGGCCAAATTTAGATTAGTTAACGCAACACACATTTAATTAGTTGAATCAGTCTCAAACAATCCAAACAAAAAAAATAAAAAAGGAAATCGTTGCGAGAGATGCTGTAGACCAGCGGTTCCCAACCTTTTTCAGCTGGCGACCCACCTTTCCTTATCGGAATACCTCCACATATATAGGAATAGAAGAATATAAAATAAAACCATATTTGTATCGTATTCCTTTCCTTATATATGATCGAATTTCGATTTTTCTGATCTTTTCTGATGATTTATTCCATGGTTTCTGATAGTTTTAGGATCAAGTCGCGGCCCATCTGTAATCCTTCCGCGACCCACTGGTGGGTCTCGACCCACCGGTTGGGAAACGCTGCTTTAGACTAAAGTCCCAATTGCCTAGGTCCAAAACCTTAACTTTCTAGGTTTTCGATCAGAGAATTATTCGCTGCTTATCTTTATATAAGACACCGAACAGAAGTAAAGTCAATGCTCTAGACAAGTACGGAAAGCATTTGATCTTGTAATGCCGACAATACGAGTACGTTATCGGCTCTAAGACCGCCATATGACCCACACCCGCCATTTTGGATCCATAGCTTGACATGTGTTCGGCTGCGATAGCGCCGAACTACATCATTTTGCTGATACTTTTTATCTTCTTTTTTGTTGTTGATAAAATAGAATGTCTTGTTCTTTTGTTACGACTGTAGCAACAGAGCAGAGCTTCGTTTTTGCTTGCGACGAAATAAAATATGTTTGAAATGCTGGCTCCACAATGTTGGCAGGATAGATTTTTAAGTATTTATTTTCTACTGCAATAAATTTATTAACAAGTTATTTATAATAAATTTTACCGCTGATTTTAACAAGAAAATTTTTGGTTTTCTTTAATTAACGAAACATTTTACAGAGGATCAATTTCAAAAATATCGTGTTGACGGTAAACGAAAATTAAAACCAAATACTGTTTGTTCGTAAACTAATGACGAAATACTGGTAAAAAGATGTAAAAATAGTCTGATTTGCTACTTTTTATATTGAAAATGTGTGTATTGAAAACGAAAGACAAATATTTGAAAAGCAATACAAAATTTCACTTTGAATAAAATGTTGAAATCATCTTCTGAAAATGAATTCTAATTTTTTCCATCATCTAATATTTTTACAATTGTCCATGAAGGCAGTTCTCAGAGGACAATCACAGCCCAATTGAAATTTGTGTCAGAACTACCTATGATGGAGCCATAAACTGAGTTTCATTGTTCCCGCATCATTCATTCTGGGTGCACTAATTTATTTTTAGCAATTAGTATAAAACTAAAAAAAAAATACAGCAATCCCTATCCTTTTAATTTATTGTTTACAATTATGTAAATCCAAAAGTTTTTGAAACATCAATGTAAAATTAAGAAAAATCTATTATTTGTAAAGAGCAAGGCTTCCAAAAGTTCAGTAACCTCCAAATCTTGTAAAGAAATTGACATTAACTGACATAAGAGAAAATTTGTTATAATTCAAAATATATGCTATTCAGCATTTAATGTCTAATATGAGCATCAATCACAATTCTAAGTTGTTTCATTTGAAGAAAATGCACAAATTAAATTAATCAAGATTATTATTTTTTCATTACAAGAATGAAAAATTAATATAATAGTTTTCAACCATTCAGTTTCAAAGATTTCAAAAAAAAAAATAGAATGTTTTCTTACTTCATTTAGTTATTTTTCTTCTTGTTGAGCAAAAGAAACTGAATTTACAAAAGCTCAAAAAGCTTAAAAAGCTTTGCAAATTCAGCAGTGAAATTTTGGAAAATGCATAAGAGAATAATTTTCCAGCTTGCCAAAATATTCTCAAAAAATAGATCAATATTTTAAAGCTAGACTTTTTTTTTCTGATCAGGAAAATTAATGTTCGACAAAAATTGAAAAAAAACTGCTATGAGAACAGAAGTATGGGCATGAAAAATCGAAATAATATTGCCATTTAAGTAATATTTATTATTGTACATGTTTCTTTGTTTTGATTTTTTAAATATTTACTCTTAACATCAATTTCATATTATCTTGCTCAATAAAGAATTATTGTTTTCATTAGCTTGCTTGTTGTTTTGTATATTCTTCAATAAAAAGTTTCAGTAAAAGTACTAAAAATAAATAAACGTAAGTTAGAAATTATTAAACTGTATTTTATTCATTGATTCATTTAAGTGAAAATTAAATAAACTCAGTTAGTTAATTAAAAAAGTATCCAATTGTGTTTTTTTTTTGTTATTAATGTTTATAATCGATAATCAACTAACATTAAAAATGTAGTTAAAAACTAATAAACAATAGGTAGCTAATTTAATAACTAAAATTAAATAATTTTGTAAATCTATGTACAATTGGATGAACTAATGGTCAAAATCCCCTAAACAAAAGAATTAATGGAAAAATGACAATTTTAGTATTTAAAAAGTAATAAAATGAATACATTATATTATATACATCTTCAAATTATTTAAGACTATTTGCACCCTTTTTATACCTACTTTATGAAATACAAATCAGTAGTAAATTTAAAAATAAATTATTTTTTATATATTGGATTAACCAGTGGCGGATTTAGCACGTGAGAGGCCCCAGGCGCATGTCGGACGCTGGTGGTTGGCCGCACTGTCTCTCAAGCCATTGTAAACTGAAGAAGACTACTGCGCCCGCTTCAGTACAATATTCGAATTATTTCAGCAAAAGGCTAATATCTGAACGTAATCGCATATTCTTCGTAAAATAACTTCTCGGAATCGTTTGTTTCTCTGTAAACTTCGCATCGCGCCAATGAACAATAGAATCATTCAGAAATTAAGTGAACTCAAAGAAATAAAATCATAAATCAAATTTATGTTTTGAAATCCAAATACCTATGCGAATTTTATGAATCTGCTATGATCAGGACAATGCGTAGTTACAATCAGGACCTGTGCACCAGGAACGTCCTGGAATATGGCTTATAAAGCGTGCCTTGTAGCGCTTATACTTCTGCAAATTAGCAGACGACTGTTTTCGGTATCTTTTAATAATGGCCACTAGGGCACAACTGGTTATAAACTACAAAGGAAAAACGCCAAACCTCTTTCATTGACGAACCCCGAAAGGAAGAATTATTCCTTTAGGAAGGGTGATTATTACTTTTTAGCGCTTGAAAAGGGAATCTGGATTAATGAGTTGTGTTAATTGCTTTTTATTATTTTATTTAATACAAAGAACCTGTGCTGATATAGTTGGCTGTTTAAATATGAATAAATCAAATTTATTGTGAAAGTAAAACAACTAATTCTTAACTAACATTTACTTTCTATCCTAATTGTTAGAAAATAAAATAGTAAAAATATGATATTAAAATGTTTTGAAAGATGATTCTGAACAAAAATAAGAAAACTATGCAGTAATTTTCAAAGGAAAACCTTTTTTATTTTGAAACTGTATCTTCAATTTCAAGAATAATAAATCAAAATTTGTATCCAAATGATCTGTCTTTTAAAAGGTGGTTTATTTAACAAAATACAGTCGGACCTCGATATAAGGTCACCCCTTGGGACCTCACGAAAGTGACCTTATAAGCGGGATGACCTTAGAACCGATTCATACGTATTTGTCAATAAATAATCATTATATAAATACAGTATAATTCTTTGTCAAATTTAATACGTACAAAAATATCAGTTTATTAGGTTATAATTTCTTAATTTTGTTGAACCAATTAAAATTAATGAAATCAGAAAGAAATTATTTTTTAAAAATTTTAATTCGGATTAAAGTTGTACACAAATAGTACTAGTATGCTCAAGCAAAGTACTGATTTACAACTGACCTTACTTAAAATAATCCATAATACAGAACTGTCGTGATTTTGGTTTCATCTTTTGTACAATGTTTTCTAAGTTTTGTAATTTCTGAATTGTTCTTCAGCTCCCTCCTGACTCGTAAAAAAATGTCTTACGACATTTAATGCTCTGAGCGCTTCTGCTTGTGTCACCGCTTCACTTTGAATATCACTGTCGTTATCCTCACTTTCTGCTGCATTGGAATCTAAAAC
Organism: Thereuonema tuberculata; assembly: GCA_023159025.1. Lineage (NCBI taxonomy): Eukaryota > Metazoa > Arthropoda > Chilopoda > Scutigeromorpha > Scutigeridae > Thereuonema > Thereuonema tuberculata. Next base: position 42,115 of record JAFIDM010043524.1, read on the forward strand.
TTGCGAAACAATTTCGGAAATCGAAGCTTGAGAAGTGGTAGCAATTTAATAATCAATTTTCACGTATTCACTTTTCCCTTCTTTAGCACAGCCGCGATTTCTGAGATCTTATATTAACACAGCTAAAGGAATATCGTCTTCCTCATCTTCATCTGTTATTTCATCCACACTATTTGAAGAAAATTGAAAACCAGCATGTCGAAAGCAATTTGAAATGCATGTGTTTGACACAAAGCTCCAACTTTTATGAATATAAAAAATTGCATCTAACACAGACACGTGAAAAAAATTTTTTCTCATCAATTGCTGAAATCAAATCTTTAAGAAGGAGCTTTCTGTAGTTCAATTTCAGATTTTGAATGACTCCCTGATCCAAAGGTTGCAAAACATGATAACATTTGTGGGTAAGAAAACAAGCTCGAGTGATTTCAACTGAGGTATGTTGATATGAGCAGGGCAATTGTCTGCGATGAAAACAACTTTTCTTTTATTTTTCAAAAAGTATCTAGCGAAACGCCATATAGTTTTCTCAAATATGTTAGCATTCATACATGCTTTTTTGTTCGCATCATAATGTAAAGGTAAATACTTGACATTTTTAAAGCAACGTGGCTTTTGAAATTTTCCGATAACTAGCGGTCTCAGTTTTTCAGAGCCATCCATATTAGCTCGTAAAAAAATTGTCTTTCTTTACTTTTTTTCCCCCCTATACATTTTTCTTTCTTGAAAGTAAGAGTTTTGTCGGGAAAGACCTGGAAAAAAAGTCCATATTCATCAACATTGAATATATCGCAATGTTCATACCACTTCAAAATGTCATCTAACACTTTCTTTCAATCACTTAAAACGCTGTCATCCACATCACCGGCTTCACCGCACTCTGTTTTAAAATTTAACTCATGTCTTAATTTAAATCTCTGTATCCATCCATTGCTCGCCATAAAATAATTCGGCGGCTATTTGTAGAGCTTTTTCTTTCAGTACTAAGCACGATATTGACACATTACGTGCTCTAGCAAATTTTATCCATTGAAGAAGGCCTTCTTCAACTTTCTCATACGGTGATAAACGCTTCCTTTTTCTCTTTCCATTACATGTTTCTGCAACAGTATGCGAGGACAGAATATTGTTGAGAGTCGTTCGTGGTATCCCACGCTCTTTGGCAAAACATGCTTTCGATACATTACAGTTTACAAAATCTTCGAAGATTTTCTTTTTCTCTGATAGAGACAACGTTTTTCTTTTTGTCGACATCATAACACAAGCACAGAAACGGTTGGAATGAGATCCTTTCCTTCGACTTCCTGGTGAACAACGATGGACACGTGACGCGATGGGAGAAATATCCTTCCTACTCGTCCAGGCGTGGGAAAGCTGTCCCTTCCGTCAGAAGGAGAAATGACGCCGATAAAAGATCGTACCTACGGAAAAATTCTTGGAATTGAATCAGTGTGGCACTGAAATCACAGACAAAAGTGACCTTATATGCGATTACGGTATTTAAGACCTGGCCATAAATCCGATATTTCATATCATAGAATTCCTATTCAATGAGCCGGGACTTTAGAAAAGTGACCTTATATGCCGGTGACCTTATATCGAGGTCTGACTGTATATTGCTATTTTTATTTTAGTGTTTGTAGTTCTTAAGGGGTCATTTTCCATCTAAAGAATGTATTTCTCTTTAGAATGTAGCTGATGAGGGCCTAAGCTCGAAACAGCTGTCCTAAGGTCTCAGCTTCACTCATTCCATTATCATTTTGTTATGAAATATTATAATTGAAAGTTTAGACTATGGTTTTTCTTTGTATTTTTCTATTGTTTTTTCAACTTTGAAATAAACGATGAAAAAAATTAGGGAATAAATTTTTAAGAATAATAGGTTTTAAGTTTTTAGCAGGAGAACTTAAATTGTTTTAATTTAATAATTCCTTCTCGACATTGCTTCGTAGCTTTTGTTCTCATTTCTAATTGATGCAGGAAATGAGAAATTTTTATACTTCGAACAGAAAAGAAAAGGGATGAATTTCCACTAACTGTTCGATAAATAACATTTACTTTTCAGTTTCAAGTTCCGCATTACATCGCCTTTAACGCCTTAGAGCACCTTCAATTTTAAATGTTAAGTCTTACGTTGACATTTTCACCGTAATTTAATTATGGTTTCGGCTCCCTGGGGATTGTGTTGGATTTTCAATAAATTGGAGACTTATATTTATCTTCAAAACGTAGAGCGCCCTCTACACCGATAGATCTTTTTTCTTTATTTATCTAGCTTTAAAAAGAGATGAAAAACATTTTCTAAGAAAGTTCTAATTCTAATAACTATGAAATTTATTTTCCATAAAAGAAAAAAATGTACTTTATTTTTTGTAAAGTATTGTTTTATTCGAAATTATTTCGGGTTGGTTAAATAGCTTTTAGTTTTGAATGATGAAAAAACCATTAATAATTTTTCTTAAATTTTATTATAAATTTATAGTTTGATTTAATCTAAAATTAATAAAGAATTTCATTTTTCCTATTTATGTCCTTATTGTTATATCCCAATTATTTGTCTACCATACAGAAAAATATTATATTGATTTAGATAAAAAAATGAAGTTTTAGCGACCCATTTGGGTGCAATTGCGTTTGTCCTGTCCGTGTCCCCTAACAACTCCCAAACGAAAGGTCGGATCGGCAAACGGACTTCACCGTCGTGTAGAGGCCCAAACACCGTAGGAATGGGGTATTTCTTTCTGCATATCCGTAAAGATGCGGACAGACTGTGTCCTTAAACTGTTACAGTTACGGTCGAAAAAATGTAGATTGTATAGTAGACACTAAACTAAAGCATATCCAAATTTCAAGTTGCTCGAGTCAGTAGTTATCGAG
>JAFIDM010043525.1:0-18702 GCA_023159025.1 Thereuonema tuberculata
CCTTTTTGCTTTTCCCCGTGTTAATATTCCCAAACCATGCATTTTTTTCAATTTTGTGATTAATTTCTTCTATGATTTGACTTTTAGTTAACCCTACTGCTTGGAACCCTTCTTGTTCCTGTATGAACTTTTCAAACATTTTTATGTACTTTTCTTTATCGAGTATAACCGTCGCCCCTCCTTTATCAGCTTGTGTAAAAACGACGTCTGTGTTATAGCTTTTTAATATATTTAACTCTTTTTTTTGTAATTCATTGAGCGTGCAATCTGTTCTTTTTTTAAATCGTCTATTGTACATAATCTGTCCAACTCTTTTTCTAGCATTGGTACGTTTCTGCTTCTCCGAAATAAATCTAATTTGCGATTCCAGTTTTGTCAAAACATTCATGAACTGAACCTTTTCGTTTCCAATGTTGTATTTCATTCCTAATTTAAGTAAACTACATTGCATGTCTGTTAATTTAATTTAACTGTCAATGGACATATGTCCAATAGGATCATGATAACATACTCAAATAGCAACAGTATGGAGTTGAAAAGAATTTGTAAAAAATATGGTATTGAATTGGGTTTTTCTCATAACAACAAATTGAAGAATATATTTTGTGAAAAATTGAATCAGATTGTTAAGGAAAATCAAATGGGTTTAGTGTATAGAATAAATTGTGGTTCTGGAATCAATTTTTATATTGGAGAGACAAAAAAGACAATCCATGAAAGTGTTCGAGAACACGCGGGTTACATAAGAAACAAAAGAACTGACATTTCAGAAGTAGTAGAACATTCGATAAAGTTTGGCCACCGGATTAGCTCAGTAGGAGATGTTCTGCACACAGAAAAGGAATCCAAAGATAGAAAAATTGTTGAAAGTATTATCATTCGATACACTCGAGGGAGAAATATTAACCGTAGTGATGGAGCAAAATTAGATAGTAGATTTATTTCGTTAACTGAGAATTTATCAAATTTTGATTGTTCAGACAATGATGTTTTCTTTTGATGAATTGGCTTTGTGTTGATTTGTTTTCATTATTATTATTACTATGTGATGTATCTGTTCCTTTACTTTGTTTTTCTATTCAAGCTTATCCTTTGTTATCCGCGATTTTAAGTAATTAAGCTTGTAATATTAGATCATAGATTGACATTATTAATTGAAAATTTATCAAATTTTTGATTGTTCAAACAATTATGTTTTCTTTTGATGAATTGGCTTTGTATTGATTATTTGAATCATTATTATTTCTATGTGATATATCTGTTCCTTCACTTTGTTTTTGTATTTGTACTTGTCCATTGTTTTCCACAGTTTTAAGTAATTAGGCTTGTTAAGGAATTAGCGAATACATTTCGAAAATTCGTCTTGTCTTTATAGATTCCGTATTTACTTATTTCGAGATGAGAAGGTGAGTGTGAGCTTATTAATTATATATACGAGGAAGAGGATTAGAGAGGTTTATGGAATATTTAAGTTACCCACTAGTTCCTGAGGCAAAGTGGCCCATTCATCATTCAGAGCACGAACTAGATTTTGCGTGGTATCTGGAGGATATTGACCCATGCGTCTCTCCCTTGGATCAAAAACGTGTTCGATGAGGTTCAGGTCCGGGGTGTGTGCTAGTCAGTCGAGATGATGAATTGCCTCAGTCTACGTAAGTGACAGAATTGCTTTTGTATAATGATTGAGTATGTTGAATAAAAAATCTTCGCCTACATCACCAAGGAAAAATCGAAAACGAAGTAGAAGAACTTCATTACAATATAGTCAGTCATAATCTTTTTTTCAGTACCTGCAGCTCAGACCATCCAGCAATTGTGATACCTCCCACCCCAGGATACGAACCGCCATATCTATCGCTTTCCTGACATTGTCGCGATGGTATGCAGTGCCACTTTGACGCCACATCAGCTGATGTTGACGATCTGAAAAAAACTGAAACGACTCTCATCTTAGAAGAGTACAGTGGCCCATTGCTGACTTGTCCAATTTCAATGGAGTCGACACCTTTGCGAACTTGGCCTATGGTGATAGAGCGACGCAAACTAAAACCTTCAAGCACAGAATTCTGGACACAATTTGTCTGGAGATCTGCGTTCCTGTGGTGGAATGGAGGCGATACACAAGCTGACCATACGTGGTTCGGTGATTACGATTTACTGTTACAGCTAAAAATCTGTCTTCCACTGTCGTCGTAGATAGAGGGCGATTTTCTCACATTTGTCAGGAACACATTTCAATGGTTTCAAATGTTGCCCGGAGGCAGAGTATAACACTATGGGCAATCCCAAACATCATGACAACATCAATCACTCTGCGGGCCTTCCAACTGTCCTAAAATTCTTCCCTGCGTGAAAATATCTAGATGATGTGATAAGCTTAACGTGCCTTAGACTTAATAAAATTGGCGTACTTTATTGGCACATAAAAAGTTAAAAATTAATCAAACATCATTAAAAAACATTGACGTACGTTTCGAGGTCTCAGTGATATAGCACCTCTTTTTCAAATAGTAAGAAGGAAAAAAAAAACAAAAAAACTAAAAATCCTTACCATTAGTAGGAAAATTTGTCCTTCCAGAAGTCGTCAGTAGAATGATCGAAGCTCTGTTATTGAGTCATGTGGTTTTTTTTTGGGGGGACAGCGACCTCTTATGGGAGAAGCATAAAACGATATAAAATTCGTCTGCAATTAATGAACGGCGCTTGGAAGGAATGGATTTAATAAAATGTGAGAAGTGGAAAAAAAAAAAGGATATTTTTCCTCTTCTTTGTTCTCTCTTCTTCCCCTCCTTTTTTTTTATTTTTTTTTTATTAATTATTTTTTTTTCCCATTTTGTCCTTACCCCTGTTCTGTTTTCCCCTTTCCCTTCCTCATTTGTTTTTAGGATATCTTTACAATCCGTATTGAAGGATGTTAGTTGTAGAGTGGTCCTGGTTGTAACTTGATATGATATCTGATTATCTGATTACAATCCATATCTGATTCATAGAATTCGCGTAAATATTTGTTGGAACGAATCCCTAATATTTGGGTATTTTCTATGTCCAGGACATGGCCCGTATCTCGGCAGTGACGAGCTGTTTTATAAGCGAGGTTAAGTGTTTAAACAGCAGTAGTATGCTCTTCAAGACGCACACTTAGCTGCCTTTTTGAATTTCCTATGTAAAGACAACTCTGGTGGTTATGATTTGGGGCTTTCCATTTAATACCATATATTGCACCTTGTGTATTCATTTTCAGATCATGATTAGAAAGTTGATCTTTCCTGTTTAGGAACATACCTAATGTATTAGAAGACTTACATGCTATACCAATATTGACAGTGTTTAGAGTGGGTTGAATCCGTCTAATAAGGGCCTTGTCATATGTAAGGGACACAAACTTTTTTAGGTTAGTATTTCTATTTTGAAATAGAATTTCACTTCGTTTGCAGCGAATGAAACAAGCATCGATAACTTAATTTTTTTAAAGTAATGTGAGCAGAATAACGCCATTTATTGGTTTACATTTTATTATTTTTGTTTGTTTCGAAGAAATTGTAACTTTTCATGTAAATTTGAAACATCAAAAGATATATTATAAACTGAATTTTTTTTTAAGATAAAAATATTTTACGTGCTGGATAAAATCTAAATAAAAGCCTGCAATTAAAAGCACGGATGTGAGACAAAAAATAACAGATTAAAAACTCACAACGTTTCAAACCCTCATCTTGCGGTTAGGGTTTTTTATCAAGTGTATAATTATTATCCTCCAAGCTTGGATTCGTTATATGAAAGAAAGATTTTTTTTCACAAAACGAATCGAAGCTTGGAGGATAACAATTATTCACTTGATAAAAAACCCTAAGCACAAGATGAGGGGTTTGAAACGTTGTGAGTTTTTAATCTGTTATTTTTTAACTTGTCTCTTATCCGTGGTTTTAATTGCAGGCTTTTATTTAGATTTTTTTTTATTTTACAGTACGTATATTGTTAAAATGTAGTTAACGCATTTCCATAATTGTACTGTATACAATAAATAAGACAACTGTAATTATAAAATACACTTCTTATTTGTGTTGTTTTTATTAACCATTTGACTTCAAAATTATGAAAGTGGGGTTAAATTAATTACACCTGGCATTACGTCTCCACCAAAATTGAGCTATTGAGTTTTTTTAAGAACACTCTCGGTACAGGGCACCATATTAGGCCGGATTTGGTATGTTTTACTGTTGTTCCAAAAGCTCATGTGAATCATCCATCTACTGTCTAAAGATGAAAAAGAACTATTTTCAAAAGTAGGTTTTTTACATGTTTAAAAAAGTGTTTAGAAAATTGGTAAAACGAAATTGTACAACTCTATTAGCATCATTCTGGAATGACAAAGCATTTGATAATATCAATTAAAAACTGTGGTATACAAAGGAAAAAAGTAGTTTACACATCTATTATTAGCATGCAAAGCATTTAGGAAAGTCCAAAATTATTATTGAGTCCAAAAACAAAAGAATTAACTTAAAGGAATAAGACAAGAGTGTAATAATCAATCATAAATGCAGAGAAAAAGTTTAAGCAAGTATAAAAATGAGAGTTCAATGATACTTAAATATAACTATTTACAGACGATTAAGTGATTATATGTCAGTAAAGATAGAATGCAAAGAACTGTCTACAAGCCAAATTCAGTTCCACGTATAATTTAAAAATATCAATCAAAAAAACAAAAACATTCTTGGATGTTAACCAATAAGAACATAAAATCATTTTCAATTTGTCATTGAAAATCACAAAACAGGTTTCACATTTCCTATATAACGTTACATCCAAAAAAGACAAATACAGTGAACAAAATCAACAACTTCCAAAGAATATGTGGCACAAAATCTTAGAAAGGAAAAAAACAACCAAAAAAACTAAAGAACATGGTAATGAAAGTTTTATGAGGTAATGGCAGTATCAACATTGATCATAGTGCTGGACATAAGGAAAAAAGAATTAAGCAAACACATGCATCAGAAATGAAATGACTCAGACATGTGAAAGGATGCATAAGAACAGATTGAATCAGAAATGATTACTTAAGAAAGGATCTAGGTGTCGAGGCAAATACAAAGAAAATAAAACAATTGGAAATAAAATGGAATGAATAATGTCCTCCAATAGAATTCCTGAAGAGTTCAGCAATATTACAATATTTAAAGTTTTGTCAATTACTTTCTATACATGTCTATTCGTTTCGTTTTCAGTTTTTGGCATCTTTTTGTGTCTCCTTATAGTTCGATTAATAGCGTCCTGTTGCATCTTGAAGAACTTTTATGCTAATATCTGTTTAAAAAAAATTCCAGTTTCCGATGAAAATGACATGTTAGAACAAAACCATAAAACAAATAAATACCTATAAACTGCTTAATGTTTTTTTTATATATATATATTTAGAATTTAACAATATTTGCTCTATGATTTAATATAAAATTTTAAAATTCCAAACAGGTCATTCTGGTTATGAAATATCAACTTAAAGGCCACGCAAAGAAACACTTAACGGTCAGTTGTATAATATTATGAGTTGTAATAATTTTTAACATATGTAATTCTTTAAGAAAAATGTATCAAAGATTAAATTTTATCTAAAATAAAACAAACGATAAGCTAGACTGTGTTTATTTTTGTAGTGATAACAGCTTTCATACACCTGAAATAGTCAGTGCAGTAACAGAGTGTTTCTAGTTCTTCAAAATAATAATAGTAATATTGTCTATATAAATAAAGGTAATAGTAATAATTTTATAATTTATTTTTTTTTATTAACATAGATAGATAACACAGTACAGTCCCGTTAGGGAGGTATCCCTATCAACGGGTTCTGATATTTATGTAATTTTTTTTCTTTCTTCTTACAATATATATTTAAATAGTATACATTTGAAAAATATATAGCTTATAAGTCTACAAGATAATGATAATAATAATAATAATAATAATAATAGTGAATGAAGGTAGGTAGATATATTTTTATTTTGTAAATACAAAATATTACCCAATATAAACAGGATTCGAAAACTTATTTAATAAATTATCTCAAATAATAAAACACTAATTGAATGTTTAGAAATTTTTATTGTCAAGTATTAAAACAACAGCTAAATTCAATAATTATATTCGAAAATATTAGTTACCATTTATTTTTTTTTACAAGAAATTTCTATTTCAATGTTTCGATTTAGCCCCCGCATTCTCCAATCTGTTTTTTTCTTTTACCACAGTTCGTCTGGGGTATTACTGACATTGCGGTGCTACTGTACTGATATCGACGGCGAGCGAGCGTGTAGTCGTGAATCACACTTTCAAACGCAGTCACAGTTAACGCAATTGGCATTGTTTTCCAAATCAAAATGATTCTATATATTTCTTACAACAGATGAACTATATTTGCTTTTTGTTTAGTTTTTTCACACAAATTATTCGCTGTTGTCTTTAAAATATAAATATTGAAGGAAATATGTTCGCTTCTCTTCTATAGATATCATGTTTTCTCAAATATATTCGTTTCATCATACTGCCACTAGTGTCTTCACTGTTTCAGGAAATAACAGTCACAGTTCCGTTGTAACTGTTAGTAACTGGGATTTTCTGATATGAGTTAAAAAAAAAGCGCAGTTCGTGAAATATCGCTCATCACTAACTTATACAATATAAATTTATTAAGCATTTAAGCAAGTTGTAGAATTTTACAAATATCTTAAAAAAATAATAATATCTTAAAAATAATATTTTAAATAAATATCAATTTAATTAAATGACCTTTTCTGGCTGTAATAATGGCCTATGTTGAGAAGTCAAATAATACACAATAACGAAAAGCGAATGTATGATATTTTATTGACTGAAGCTACTATCACTGCTTCAATTTTTAGCAACCCATTTGCGAGCTCTTGTGATAGCTACCCAAAATCAGTAGCTATTGCTTTTGTCCTGTTCGTCCGTCCTTCGGTGTTTGTTCACCCCAACAACTCCCGAACGAAAGGTCGGATCGATAAACGGACTTCACCGTCGTGTTCAGAGGTCAAAACAACGTAAGGAAAGGATATTTTGAGGCGTCAACGAACACTATGTTCAAAAAATTTGCCATTATTTTCATTAGAATTTCCGGTATTAGCTTAGATGTTAGAAATGCAACCATCTAATTTCAAATCTCTGGAATTGCTTGACGCTTAAGGTCTCTGATTCATATATTGAAAGTGGTCAGTTCGATTCCGTATATATATGTTAATCTTTTTTCTCTTAAGTTTATTTTTAAGTTAAGTTTTCTCTATATTACTTAAGTTTCCTAATTTTTTTTTATTTTTTTCCAACTTTATTTATATTTCCTTCCGTTAATGTACTTTCTTTTTTATTTCTTTCTTTCATCGATTTTGACCAACTATGAACCACGGGCTAATCCTACCTAACAACGTCAGGGTGGGGCTAGTATATTCAAGAAGGGGGACGAAATTCACATCTCGTCTAGAACAGCGGTCGCCAACCTTTAGAACTTCATGGACCACTAAATGTATAATTTTATATTTGTCGGTCCATTAATATGAATTTTTTTTAAAAAGATAAATACATATATATAATAATAATCAGAAAACTTTTATTTTATTAATATAAGATGCATCCATTAAAGGAAAATTTTTAAAAAATGTCTAAAGTATTCGACAAAGGGCTGTAAAGGGTTAAAATTGAAAGAATGTCCCAAGTTTTCTGCGGACTATCAAGAATTTTCAAAGGTCCACCAGTGGTCTGTGGACTACCGGTTGGCGACCGCTGGTCTAGAATAACCATGCGATAGTAAGTCCCAAGGAGAAACGGACGAAGTACACAAGAATAAAGAATTCGAACCCAGGTCCCAACACAACGACCAGACGGCACACGGCCGTCTAGACTGCTCGGCCATGCCAGGATTCTTTTTTATCAATGTATTTAATTATTTTATTATTATGGTTCGTCCCTTCAATTTATGCTTTAGCACAAAATTACATTCACTTGTTGAACTCTTGAAAGGATTGTGAACACCATGCTTTCATGCGGATCTCGTGTGAAGCATTTCTGGATTTCCGGTATTAGCCTAAATGTTAGAAATGCAACCATCTCATTTCAGTTGTCAGTTGTAGCTTGATGCATCTGGGACTAATAAATAGGAGGTTGTCAGTTGGAATCTGCATATCAATTTTTTTTTTCTTAATGTCTTCGTGGATTTTTTTTCTTGTTTTTCCTTACGTTCTTTTTATTTTTTTCCAACTTTTTTTTAGTTGTCCTTACATTAATGTTCTTTTTCATTTTATGAGTCACCTTTAAATTTATGTCTTATTATTAATTATTGCGTAATAAGAAAACATTTTACGGATAAAGCAATAAGGGACGAGATTACTACAGCAAAACAATATCAAATAATTACATAAACTGTTCAAAGCTATTTACATCCACAGAGTCCACAAACATGATCAGCAACACAATGGTTCTAGAAGAACCTACAATAAGTGAAATAAGTAATGTAATAACAAACATGAAAAATAAAAAATCAATGGGCATTGACAATTTAAATATAACAACAATAAAACAAAACAACATGCTATTTTCTCATGTAAAAACTATGATAATCAAAAACATTATATCAAAGGGAAAATATCCAATGGGACTTAAAAATTGCTAAAATTATTCCAATATTTAAATGCGATGACTATAAAAACCTTACAAATTATAGACCTATCTCCATACAACCAGTAATCGGAAAAATAATAGAAAATTATATTTCTTTAAAATTGATCACTTATCTAGGAAAATATAATATAATAAACACAGAAGAATATGCATATCAAAAAAACAAAAGTACAAAAACCTTACTCAAACAACTAAGCTACAATATCAATTACAGCCTGAATAACGGTAAATTCATTCTTCTAATATCAATAGATCTGAGTAAAGCATTTGATTCTATTGATCTACAGATTCTTTTCGAGAAATTGAATAGATTGGGAATCAGGGGTGTAGTATTGGAAGTAATAAAAGATTATTTTATAAACAGAAAGATCTGTGTATCGATTGAAGGTAAAAAAAGTAACAATAAAGAAATAAAGGCAGGTGTGCCTCAAGGCTCAAATTTAGGACAACTTTTATTTATCCTTTATATAAATGACATATTCGAAATAATAAAACATTGCAAAATACATATATACGGAGACGATATTCTAATATATACAGCAGATAAAAATGAGATAATAAATCAAGAAAAACTACAAAGTGACTTCACTGAATTACAAAAATGGACACATGACAACAAACTAACAATAACTGAGAAAAAAACAAAACTTCTATTCATCCATAAAAACTACTGCCTAAATCAGAACCGCAAATTTTTCATCACAATCACCACTGCTTACACAAAAACAAAAACTGAAACAATTGCTTTAAAGTGCAGAATGTCAAGACAATAAAATACTTAGGGATAACAATTAACAACACCTTCACATGGCATGATCATATAAATACAAAATCCAATAAACTAAACTCCTTATTATATATTTTTTATCATATAAGAACCGTTTTACAAACAAAACTTAAAATTCTAATATACTATGCACTTACAGACTCAAATATAAATTACGCAAACGTCATTTGGGCAAACACTAATAATACAAACGTCAATAAAATAAACAAAAATACAGAAAAAAATTTTCAAACTCTTACTCTCACCAAAAATCTGGAATAAGAAAGAAAAAAGAATAGAGCAGATAAAAAAATATAAACTACTCAATGCATCACAAAAATTCTATTATAATCTAATGATTCCACAAAATCACAGATAATAATATAAACAAGCAACCAACAAATTACAATCTAAGAACAAGAAAAAAATTAACATTAGAGTACCCGTTCATTAACAATAAGTATGGTGAAAGAAATATAAATTATATACTAGAAAAGATGTATAATGAGTTTGATCTGAAAACGCTATCAAACAAAGACAGAATTCCTGCAGTCAAAAAAGACATAAGAAATTGAATTGTTGAATATATAAAGAATTAAAAAAAAAAAAGATAATAAAAAAAAAAAAAAAAAATAAGAAGAAGTCTTGTTTTGTCTGGGGTATTCGTATGTCTGTACATTTTCCTTGTTGGCTATTTGACCCAAATAGCCATCTTAAAACGATGTATATTTCTTTTGTTTTGTTTCTTTTAGTTATAGTATATTAAATAATTGTTGTATATGTGTAAAGGTTTTCTAAATGACAGCAAAACTATGAAGCTGTGAATGTATTGTATATATTTATTTGTTGAATGTTTTATGTGTATTTATGCTTATCTCATCGTTTATAGTTATAAGTAGTTTATAGCTTAGAGTTTTTTTGTAGATTTACAATGTTTTATAATGAAATGAAAAAGAAAAAAAGAAAAAAATAGAAATGTCTAAAACAAAGTCAACACCATTTTGGCAATTCAAAAAATACAAAAATGTTTATATAAAAACAAATATTTTAATATTTTATTCACTGTAATAAAACAGCACCTGTTGATAGGAACTAACGGTTCCTAACAGGACTGAAATTGTAATCACCTTAAGAAAATAATAATAATAAAAAAAAAGAAAAAAGAAAAAGATAAGAAATATAATATTGGGTAAAATGAAAATTTAGAAATTGAAAAAAAAAAAAAAGTTAAAAGTAGGTTTAAGTTAAATAGATTTGATTGTTATTAAATTATGTAGTATTAGATTGGTTTGATGAAGAATGTGAGGAAAACAAGAAAAAAGTAAAGTTAAAAAAAGAAATAAGAGTCGCGATAATCAAAGTAAAATATTACTGTATCTAAATCAAAAGAAAAAGTATAATAAATTGTATAGAGAATAGAAGATTATCAGGGATATAAATATAAAAATATATAAAAAATTTCAAAGAAACAGGTACTGAATTTTGATAGATTATTCAGGACTTTAAAAGGAATATTATGAATTTTGAAGAACACATGAATTGACAAGTTATGGAGATGTTTTGTATTAAGTTATTAGGAAAAGAAACATGCAAATTATAAGGTGAAAAGGGATATTTAAAAGAAAAGTACTTGAAAAAAGATACAAAAGTAATGGATAATAAAATTGTAGAAGATGATGAGATAAAGTATTAGTAAAATTAAAAAAATAATAAAGATCCATGAACTGTGGGATTAATAATGAAATTCTGAAAAACTTACAATGCAATAAGGAATAGTAGATTCATTCAGGTATTCATTTAAATATTTATTATTTAAAAATGAATGAAAAATAAAAGAAAAACTCACTAGACTAAGAGTTCACTGAATTTTTTTATTGAAGTTTTGATACAGGGAATCCAAGATGGACCATTTCTGGTTTCCTAACCTTCGTCAGTTGGATCCGCCCAGTATCTTATATCTCCGTGAACTCAGAAAACATTTAAAGAAAACAAAAGTAAACACAACAATGGCCTTTCAATTATCATAATATCAAAAAACAGACCAGTGAACTCTTAGTCAAATGCCTTTTTTCTTTTATTTTTCATGTATTTGTACGCACTTTAAACTTTTGCATTGTATATTTCTTGTTTAACAATTAATCCCTTATACGCTAAGCTATCGCTAGCGGGGATTAATTGATTGGCCTTTTTATTATTTATTTAATTTTTGATATTTTCGTAATTGGACGGCCATTGTAGTGTTTACTTTTGTTTTCTTTATATGTTTTCTGAGTTCACTGAGATGTAAGATACTGGGCGGATCCAAGTGACGAAGTTCAGGAAACCAGAAATGGTCCATCTCGGATTCCCGGTATCACAATTTCAAAAACGGATCTGTGAACTCTTAGTCTGGTGAGTTTTTCTTTTATTTCTCATGTATTTGTACCTCTTTAAACTTTTGCCTTGTATATTTAAAAATGGACTTGAAACTATTGTTTCCAAATGATCTTATAATATAACTTTAATAAACAGGGTGATTCTAAATTCATTCAACAAACTTTAAGGGGTGGTAGGGCACATTAAAACAAACATTTTTTGTCAAACAATGTATGTCCGCAACTATATTTACGCGATTTAGGGCGCTGACCATTAAGCTTTATATTACCAAAGTAATTTAAGTATTTATAGATATATATATATATAATATACAGGGTCTTTCGGAAATAACAAAACGAAGAGATACGGGTTTCATAGGTCATTTTCAGTCGATAATTATTTACTTTTTTGGGCAGCATGAAAAAAAATAATTGTCGACTTTCAGATATTAATTGAAAATGCGATAATATTTAAAATAATACTTACAATATATTTAATTTTTTAGATCTTATTTCATGATGAGTAAGAAGAAAACGTCAAAAACTCTCAGTGATTTTCTTTCTACAAACAACTTCAGGATTGAGTGGTTCAAGCATTAATTATGATAACAATGATCCACAAAGCGATTCCACGCAAGCAAAAAGAAAATTTGTACCTGTACGTCAATATAAAGATGATTTCCTGAAATTTGGATTTATTGTTTGGCCGGAATCAAAACAAAATTTGCCAAAACCACAGTGTTATTTGCAGAGACGTTTTGGCAAACGAGTGTTTAAAATCAGCAAAACTGACCCGGCATTTGAGATGTAAACATCCGTAACTTGAAAATAAGCCAACAGATTTTTTCCAACGAAAGAGCCTGGAATTAAAACATGAAAATTTTTCTTAAAAAATATTTTTTTGGTTGATAAGTCCCTTGTTAAGGCGTCCTATTTAGTAGCTTTACGAGTTGCAAAATACAAGAAGTTATATTCAATTGAAAATCTAATTAAACCATGTTTAATCGAAGTGTGTTCAGAAATATTAGGCTCTTCAGCTGGAGATAAAATGAAAACTCTTTCTCTCTCTAATGATACAGTCCAGCGTAGAGTTTCTGATCTATCGACTGATATTAAAGATCAATTGATTCAAAAGGTGAAAAATTCATTGTTTGCAATTCAAATGGATGAATCAACTGATGTTTTCAATGAAGCCATGTTATTAATGTACATTCGATATTGTTATTATGAAATCAATGATAGAAAAGAAGAACTGTTATGTTGCCTGGAATTACCAAATCACACAACAAGTTCGGAATCTTCAAGGTCGTTAATTCGTACATTGAAAATAATTCCATCGACTGGAAAAATTGTGTAGGCGTATTCACCGATGGCGTGCAGGTGTTATAACAAAACTTAAGGAAGTTGCAGCAGATGGAATGCTAATAACACACTTTTTTTACGTAGGGAATATTTAGCAGCAAAGAAAATGTATCTTCAATTAAACAGTGTACTTTCTGAATCTATAAAAATCACAAACTTCATTAGATCCAATGCATTAAATTCAAGATTATTGTCGATTTCGTGTGAAGCAATGGAGTCTGAGCATTTATTGCTTCCTGCAGAAGTGTGATGGCTCTGAAGGGGCAAAGTTTTGAAAAGATTATTTGAATTAAGGAATTTGAGATTGAATCTTTTCTAGACCAACGAAAAAACGATTTATCTGATTTTTTTCTTGACAAAGATAGAGTGGCACAATTAGCAAACTTATCAGATATTGTTAATAAGTTGAATGAACTGAACTTAAACCTTCAAGGGAAGAACAATAATATATTCAACTTATTTAATAAAGATGAAAAAAGAAATTAAAAAATATAGCAAAAAGATATTCAAGAAAATCAGTATGAAATGTTCCAGTCTTTATCAGAGTATATTAACTCGACCGATACAAACCAAAAATGCACACAACGTATTATTTGCGAATATTAAGAAGCACTTTCTCATTCATTTGACAAATAATATTATCCACAACTAAAAGATATTCGACCGGGAAATTTGTGGAAAGTGAATCCTTTTATTGAATAATGGTAATAAATGTACTAAGAGACTTTGAACAGGAGAAGCTCCTTGAATTAAATTGGGATTTCAGTTTAAAATCCTTTTTGGAATCAACAAATATAATACAGGTCTGGATGAATGTTAAGAGTGAATATCCCATATTACACGAGAAGGCAATTTGAATCTTACTTCACTTTTCGACAACATACTTGTGCGAGACTGCATTCTCAGCAATGTCTGTAATAAAAACAAAACAACGAAATCATTTGGATCTGTTTTACGTCTTGCCGTTACTTCTCTGACTCCAAGGATAGAGAAATTAGTCAGTGAAAAAGAAAAACAGTAACCTCATTGATTAACGTTATTGTTTTGTGACTTTTAAAAAAAATATATTTCTTTAATTTTATTGTAATTATTCTGTTATTTTTCTGTGATCAATTTATTTTTGGATTACATTTTTATATGCAAACATATGTAGTAATAAATAAATTGTTAAATACATAAAAGATAATATTGAATTTTTTAGTTTCTTATTTAATTAAAAAATAAAATAAAATAATGTTTTCAAAGGTTCCTGTTGAAAAACAATAGATATTTTATTGGTCCGCGTTACGTTTTGGGTTGAGTAGCTCCTTCTCTTCGCTTCTCTTCTGTAGATATCATGTTTTCTCAAATATATTCGTTTCATCATACTGCCGCTAGTGTCTTCACTGTCTCAGGAAATCACAGTCACAGTTCCGTTGTAACTGCTAGTAACTGGGGATTTCTGATATCTGTGAAAAAAAATCACAGTCCGTGAATTATCGCTCATCATTAACGTTTACAGTATAAATACATTAAGCATTTAGGCAAGTTGTAGAATTTTTACAAATATCTTCTTGAAAAGAAATTCGCACTTTTACTTTTGAAAAAAAAAAGAGTAAGATTTTAAATAAATCCCAATTTAATAAAATGCCCTTACCGAGCTGTCATAATACCATATGTTGAAAAGGTAAGATAATAAACAATCACCAAAAGCGAATTATTGACTGACGCTACTATCACTGCTTCAATTTTCAGTGATCCATTTGGGAGCTCTTGTCTTCGCGAACAAAATTTGTAGATATTACGTTTGTCCTGTTCGTCCGTCCGTCCCTGTGTGTTCACCGCTAACAAAGGTCGGATCGACAAACGGACTTCACCATCGTGTTGTGAGGTCAAAACAACGTAGGAAAAGGATATTTTCAGGCGGAAACGCACCCCATGTTCAAAATATTTTCAAAATATTTATTTTCATTGGATTTTCGGGGATTTGCTTAAATGTTAGAAATGCAACTATCTCATTTTAGTTGTCAGCAAATGCTTGATGCGTGAGTTCTCGGACTCAGATAGTGAAAGTTGTCAGTTCGATTCCATATAAATATTTTTTTTTTCCTGTTTATCTTTTTTTATATTTCTTAGTTTCCTAACTTTTTTTTATTTTTTTCCAACTTTTTCTTTACGTTAACGTACTTCCTTATTTTTATTCTTTCCTTTCATCGACTTTGGACCACGGGCTAGCTCTACCTGACAACGTCTTGGTGAGGCTAGGATATTCAAGAAGGGGCACGAAATTCACATCTCGTCCACAATAACCGTGAGATAGTAAGTCTCAGGGAAGAAACGGACGAAACCCAGAAGAAAAAAGCAACAGCCAAGCCAACACCGGGATTCGAACCCAAGTTCCGACACAACGGACACATGGCAGATTGCCGCTCCTCTAGACCCCTCGACGTTGCCGGAATGGCTCCTTTTTAATTAATATATTTTACATTTGTTTATTATTATGGGTCGCCTCTTAAATCCATGCTTTAGCACAAACTTATATTCAATTGTTGAAACTTTTGAAAGGACTGTGAACACCGTGTTTTCACGCGGATCTCATATGAAGCAATTTTAATCACGTCTGGATTTCCGGTATTAGCTTAAATGTTAGAAATGAAACCATCTAATTTCAGTTGTCAGTTATAGCTCGATGCTTGACGTCTCGGACTAATATATAGGAGGTTGTCAGTTCGAATCTGTATATTTATTTTTTTTTTTCTCAATGTCTTCGTGGATTTTTTTTTCTTCTCGTTTTTCCAACGTTCTTTTTATTTTTTCTCGACATTTCCCTTACACTAAGGTACTTTCTTTTTTCAGTATTTTTTTTTAATTTATTTTTAATTTTATGGGTCGCCCTTAAATTTATGCTTTAGCACAAAATTATATTCACTTGTCTAATTATTAAATAGCCGAGTACTGTCGCTTTGATCCGTAACCCTTGCATATATAGCATTAAAAAAAAACAACCTTATTTATTTAGCAAATTAATATTGAGATCGGAGGATATATGACTTCCCGGCCCGTTGTGGACTTCTCCGCTTAACTCAGGTATATTGGGGGTTGTGCCACATACCTGGGGTTGCCGCCACACGCTTCATGGTCAGTTTGCCAGATTATTCCCTATCCCGTTGGAATCTCGAAAAATCCGCAAATTATTACCGTTAGACAGTTGTTTAATATATTTTAATTTTTTTAAGAAAATATTCTTTAATTCTTCAGTAAAGTTACCTTTATTTGTGTTTGCTGGTTTATATTATTCCTGTGGTAATATGTTTTACTAATTTGTAATTTAACATTTTGCTTATTTCTTGATCTCGATATTGCGATGTATCATTGTCCATGAGAAAAAACAGGCTCATTCAAAATTATTCCAATAAGATCAAATGTTTGACCTTCTGATTTGTTAATTGTCGTAGCGAATGCAGAAATTATTGGAAATTGTATACGTTTGAGAATGAAAGGCAAATTTGAATCGCTTGGTTTCTATCAATTCTTGGAATTGTTACTAATTCATTTTTATGGGATTCATTGATAATTTTTGTACCAATTAAATGTTGATGACATTTCATTTCATTCCATTTCACCCTTCTTCGGATTTAAATTTCTTATCAACATGACTGTTATTCCAACATTTTTACGTCCCTTCATAAACTTCTCATAAAAGCCAACATGAAATTTTTCACATTTTTGCATGTATCTTGCAAACGCAAAAACGTTAGTGAATGACTGATATATCGTTCGATATAACTTTCAAATACTTATCTCAATATAATGTTCTCTTCCAACTTTTATACTTTTCCTTTAAATTGAGAATGATTGCATGATCAATCTATCTCTTATAGTTTGGTCAGAAAATTGGAGAATTGGTCGCTTCCCTCTGGAACTTTTGCATCTATAGCATTAATGTGGTGTGAAATTATAGTTAAATGAGGCAATGACCGTAACGGAAAACTTAGTTAGGGTTGCAACATCAATGTAGAACTCAAGTCGCCATGTTTATCACTACTAGTGTTTAGATGTTAGCAAATTCAGTGTCAAGGGACCGGTGCTATCTACAGCGTATTCTTCAATGGTACGTCGAGTTCCACGATTCCTGAGAAATTAAAAGAACGTAAGTACG
Source organism: Thereuonema tuberculata (assembly GCA_023159025.1). Lineage (NCBI taxonomy): Eukaryota > Metazoa > Arthropoda > Chilopoda > Scutigeromorpha > Scutigeridae > Thereuonema > Thereuonema tuberculata. The sequence goes on from JAFIDM010043525.1 coordinate 17,306, forward strand.
AACTCTTTATCGTTCTAATGTTTGAACGCTGTTCCATAAAAGCAAGGACCCAGGATTAAAGGACTGCAGAATATAAATAATAGTGAGGTCAAATGTTTATGCAAGCTGTAGCAGTTTAGTTAGATGTTTAGAATTTAATTCAAGTTCCAGAATTAAATCTATTTTTTACTTTCTTGCGTTTGTGTTTTGAATGTTCGCTTTGCTTGTTTCTTAATAAGCTTAGCCTAATTTTATCTGAAGCTAATCCGTCATTTCATATACATACTCTGAAAACCGCTCCATGTGGAAGCGTTATAAGTATTAAATTCCCACAATTAAAACCACAAAATTTATTTATTTAGCAAATTAATATCGAGATCGGAGAATATACGACATCCAAGCCTGTTGTGGTCTTCTCCGCTTAACTTTGGTGTATTCCGGGTTGGCACCACACACTTGGGGTTGGGCCTTACACATTTTTGCAGGTTTTTTGCATACGGAGAAACGTTTGTGAACGACTGATATAACGTTCAGTAGAACTTTCAAATACCAATATTTTCTCATTATAATGTTTTCTTCCAACATTTAAATATATATTTTTTGTTTAAAATGAGAAAAAGTCAAAATTTGACCCTTTAAAAGGCGACATCTTGGAAACCAAAAACTTTTTTCGAAAGATATTTGTAGCATTTTGTTTGTCTTAAAAAGATCCACATTTTACCTCTTTGCATGGCCAATCTATCTCTTATATCTTGGTCACAAAATTGGAAAAACTTAAAGTCGTATGACAGAATGACAGAAAGTAAAACGTTTTTATTTAAGATCATCTGCAGACGATTAGGTGATTATATGTTAATAAAGACAGACTTCAAAGAATTTCTATAAGCAAAATTCAGTTCCACGCATAACTTAAAAAAATCAATCAAAAAAACAAAAAAAACAACAAACATTTTTGGAAGTTAAGCAATAAGAACATAAAATCATTTTCAATTTGTCATTGAAATCACAGAATAGGTTTCACATTTCCAATGAAACGTTACTTCCGGAAAAGACAAAGACAACGAACAAAATCAACAATTTCCAAAAAATATGTGGCACAAGTTCTTAGAAAGGAAAAAAGAAACAAGCAAGCAAACTAAAGACATAGTAATGAAAGTATTATGAGATAATGAAAGTATCACTATTCATTATAATGCTAGGCACACGGAAAAAAGAATTAACCAAATACAAGCATTAGAAATGAAATTTCTAAGACATGTGAAAGGGTGCATAAGAACAGATTGAATCAGAAATGATTACTTAAAAAGGAACTAGATGTCCAGGCAAATACAGAAAAAATAACACAATACAAAATGAAATGGAAATAATAAGGTTCTCAAATGGAAATCCTGAAGAGGCATTACAGTACAGCAATATTA